>JAUZND010015874.1:0-27263 GCA_034780555.1 Coelogynopora nodosa | reverse complement strand
GGAATTATACTACGCCGAACCGAGAAGGCTAAAATCATAAATTGGGGACGAAATACATGCAATAAATGTTCAAACTGTATTCAGGGAACTGTATAAATATCAGGGAATTTGATTCTGAAAAAAGGGGGGAACCCTGTAGATGGTTAAAAAGATTTGAAAACAGTTATTTTACCTATGTAATTTAGATATAATATAAGTTTATATATTTACAGCTTTAGAATTACTCCTTTAATTTTACGCCTGCAGTAACGACACGTCATAATTAGATAATAATAAGAACAGTTAGACTCATGATATTTATTATAGTTTTACGTTTATTAATAAAATTTTATCTAAAGATATTTTAAGTCGTGGACTTGCATGTGTGCCCTCTGCAATACCTTTAATGTTAAAAAAATAATGAACTGCAAGACATTAAAGAATTGTCAATACTCCAGTGTAGTGGTTGAAGCCACTAAGTAAATAAATTGATTTAAAAATTGTTGCACTAAACAAACAAACATGAGGATCAAGATTAGTGCTTGTTGAATAGATCGCACCAGTAGTAAATCTAATTATATTCTTATGAAACTTAGCAGTTCAATAAAAGGTATGGGATGTTCATATCGTTATTTTATGAAGACTAAATAAAATTAGTACAAAAAAATCAAATGTAATTTTTAAAAATATCATCAGATAGACATATTGATATTTTTTTTATTTAAAAGAAAAAGTTATTTTTTAAGATTATTAATATAAAATGATTTACAAATATTGTTAAAATGATTAGAAGCTTTGTACACTTGTTCCTAATATATAAATTCTAATATTACCTGTAGAGTTTATAGACTTTATGGAGAATCAACAGAAAAATTTACCATATTATATTATAATTAATTGGAACTATTAAACCAGTGGCCGCATAGATGTTTTAAAATAATACTTTTCGAGTAGGTATATTAAAAAATTAAGTATGGTTCCTAATTTAAGATGTTCTATTAATGCATTTCATATTGTAATGATAAAGAGTATGAAAAGTAAGTAAGGTATGTCAGAATTCGCATGCTCCTTGTCGAATTAGCAAAATATAGTTAAGAAAATTATTTTAAAGTAATTAAGTTAATTAAGTTAAATTTTAAATATTTGTTTTTAAAATAAATGGGGGAAATATGAGAATTAAGAGACCGCTAGGGAAAGTACGAAACATTTCAATTTGGTATGATGTTTACTACCCTAGTAAACGTTCAATTAAATTAAGGTGTCAAAAAATAATAGTCTTTTTATTATGTAGGTTTGTTAGTAATAGGAAAAGAAAGCCAAAATCGAATACGATTAGATAGTATTCCAAGACATTCCAAACTAAAATCGTTAGCAGAGGCAAAACTTGTCGCGCGAGTCGCTGTAAGCAGTATTACTCATCATTATAAATCTATACTTGCCTTTCTGACAGAATTATTTACTCTGACAGCGTTTTGATGCATTGAATAAGCTGTTCTATGGACGCTTGTTTCATTCACGTTTGCCCTAACTCAATCAAGCTAAATCATCATGTCTGGACGAGGAAAAGGAGGAAAATCACGATCCAAGGCTAAGACCAGGTCTTCGAGGGCTGGACTCCAGTTCCCCGTTGGTCGAATCCACCGTCTTCTCCGAAAGGGAAACTACGGCGAGCGTGTTGGTGCCGGAGCCCCGGTATACCTTGCTGCCGTCCTCGAGTACTTGGCTGCCGAGGTTCTTGAGTTGGCCGGTAACGCTGCCCGTGACAACAAGAAGTCTCGAATCATCCCCCGTCACCTTCAACTTGCCATCCGAAATGACGAGGAGTTGAACAAACTGCTGGGAGGTGTCACCATCGCCCAGGGAGGTGTTCTGCCTAACATCCAGGCCGTTCTCCTGCCCAAGAAGTCTGCCAAGTCCGCATAAATCTTTGCCCCCCCCTTCCCACCTATGAGAACGCGAAATCGGCCCTCTTCAGGGCCACCACTTCCTGATTGATTTTTTTTTTTATTGAAGATTTAATATACGTTTATTTTGTACAACGTTCGTGACCTGTTTTCGACATCACAGGATAATACTTATTCGTTAGTTACGCCTCATTTCGCTACATCCGATAATACTGTGGAATGTGTAGTTGGTTTTAAGAGCATTATTGTAACTAATTCCGTTTTGATTTAAACGTAGATGTTATTTGTTTTGATTAAATGACCCTTTTTGTACTGCTAACGGAATATTCTGGACCGTTTTTATAAGTTTAAGCACGGAAAATTGTTTAGTACTTATTCAATTTACAGTGTGATTGTAAATAGCGTAACCTTTTTAATTCAGTTTTAAATGTTTCGCTATCCATAATAGCCCCACAGAATTGTCTATTATGGGCAGTTTTAGAATCTAGCATTTTGTAAAAAAAATTACAAAAAACAAAACCATACTAGTTATAATAACCATTTCTGTAGTTACCACCTATTATTTTTATTGAAGTGTACATTTTTAGTATGCAATTAGTATTTTTTAATTATAAATTTCGAAGAGTTATTAGAAGCATTAAGTTCAGTCATCTATATGATGCGATTAGCTTTTATAATTGTCTCCCCTTGTCTGGCGCCCTTTCTACTTAATCTTTGTAGAAGATACAGAGCGATAAATCGTTTTTTCTGTATATTTATCTTATATGAATACTTACATTACTAATTACAGTATATATAGTGCAAAAGCTAAGTAAATTTACTGCACAAGCCAAACGAGAATTCATATTAATAGAGTCCCTGTAGGTAATTACCCATAATATGAGGGGAATATTTTTACCCTTAACGGCATGTGGTGCAAATGATTTCTTTCACCATTTTGGCTAATATACATTTATATATGTATAGAAAATAAATATTTACGGTCGTTAGATAGTATAACTTTTCTATAAAAATAGTATACTTAGAATTAAATATCTGAACTATATCATTTTAAACAATATGAGTATTTATTTTTAATGATAATCTAAAATATTATTTGAATGCAATGACCTATAACTTCAAATATGGTGAATTCGATATATAATATTTAAATTAATAAAAATGTGTTATAATTTAACTAATAGTAGTTAATACATTTGCTATATATGTATAAGCGTCCCATTATATATGACACACCATTCACTCTTTAATGTGAATCTAGTTTGTTATCATGTACTTCTTATAAAGATGACATTTTCTATATTATATGCGTCCAATATAGGTCGTCCCGTATGAGTAAACTATGTTTTCAACTTTTTAGCTGCACTATTACTTTTAAACATCCTTTTTATTGTTGATAAATTAAGACAATTAATGGTCACTTGTGAGGAACGCAAAAGAAAAAACACAATAAAATTTAAGTTTATTATATAGTATATTGTGGTTTTTCTTTTGCATTCTTTTTATTGCTATTTTAATGTCAATTATAACGTATTATAATCAAGTATTAATTCCGAAATTTAATAATACTATTAATGAATATGCTTGTTCTGCAGAACAGATTACTGACAATCAATAAATATTAGCCAATAGAACTACCTTTTTATTAAAAAAAACATTACATATTCTTTTCTTTATGATATTTTGTTTATAAAATATCAATGATCTATCAATTAGTAAATAAAACAAATTTTTACTGTGGTAGACTACAGATTTCACTATTTTTATCATAACTTTTTTTAATATTTAACCTATTTTGGTGAAATTTACAATACAAATAAAGTTATTTGTGTTACATGTTTACTAGGACCTAAAAAAATTTATATTCGACAAACACATACATTTTTGTTATGGAGACTTAGCCTTGGTGTTCGGAAAATACTGTATTACAGGATACAAAATACACGAGGGAAATGTATACAGCAAATATAACACAAATTCCAATACGCGCCTCACATTAATTCTATACATCTACTATACCTAGGTACGTACTAGGCATCTTACTACCACCTATTTTGTCAACTTGTTATATTTGCTAAGAAATATTTAATATGATGAATAAAATGCTATTACTGAAGTGTAGATTATATCCTATGTTCACCAATTCAACGGTGTACGTTTTGAATAGAACTTCAATGTAACCTCAATAAACTATTTTTTAAGGTTGTCAATGCACAAAAGTACTTAATAAACAAGAAACTAATTAATAAAATGAAAGAAAATTTATTATAAACAATTAATATTAAGTATTATCAAGAACTAGTATTTTCATTTTCTGGTAAGAGAATCATGATTCGAACAGTACATATTTTTGTAATTCAATTGTTCGTTTTGGTACATGATTTAATACCGATAACCTACGGCAACATCGTACTTACCAATGAATGTTAAAATATTATAATTAAGAGTATATATTACACTATATATATATATATAAAAGTTTGTAATGAAAGGACAATATATACAATACTAGAAAGCATTCTTTTACAATAATTCAATTGTAACAACTAAGTCACCATAGAAAACCCTAAATTATAGACCCCAAAGGTTAGACAGTCTTCATCTGTACTAATTTCACTAAAAAAAATGTAGTTAAACCTCCCTGATTGCACTTCAAAAGCACTTATATCAATCATAGTGTGGTGGCCCTGAAAAGGGCCGATTTCGCGTT
Source organism: Coelogynopora nodosa (assembly GCA_034780555.1). Taxonomy (NCBI): domain Eukaryota; kingdom Metazoa; phylum Platyhelminthes; order Proseriata; family Coelogynoporidae; genus Coelogynopora; species Coelogynopora nodosa. The sequence continues at coordinate 22,670 of JAUZND010015874.1, read as the reverse complement.
CTCAAGGGGATGGGGATAATTTGGATAAGATGTTTAACCGCCGAATCCGTACAGGGTGCGACCCTGACGCTTCAGAGCATAGACGACATCCATGGCTGTGACAGTCTTCCTCTTGGCGTGTTCGGTGTAGGTGACGGCATCTCGGATAACATTCTCCAAAAATACCTTCAGGACACCACGGGTTTCCTCGTAGATCAGACCGGAAATTCGCTTTACACCACCTCGACGCGCCAGACGTCGAATAGCGGGTTTGGTGATTCCCTGGATGTTATCACGCAAGACCTTCCTGTGACGCTTAGCGCCTCCCTTTCCGAGTCCCTTGCCTCCTTTACCACGACCAGACATGTTGATGAGTTAGAGTTGACTACGAAAAACACAGAGAAAGTCAGATTCTGAGAACGATAGTTTAGAGCTTTATGTACATAATATCTCTGCGTTTGACAAACTGCGCTCGATTCATTCTCTTATCGACAACCAAATAGGAGTTAATCTAAATTTAGCCAATTGGAGCAATTTACTATTTATATTATGTATATAGCTTAATATTTTACAAAGTTTGAATGTTGTCCCTGCATATTATAAATTTAATAAATAGAAGCTGACATAATACGAAAGATGACAAAACCGTTTATAAGTTATATAACCTAAAAATGTTATATATAAATAACACATCCTGTGGAACTGTTTTATCATTTTTCGTGTTACATTATTCTTTATCAGTTATTCAAAATTTTATACTAATAAAATACCTACTAAATAAAATTAAATAAATTAAATAATATCGATAATAATTAATTATTTTCAAAGACTAATAATTATATAAACATAAGAAATAGTAAACAATAATGTAAAATATTAATAATTAACATTTTGAACGCGATGTCTTTAGTTTTATGTAATTATTTTAATTTTACTATCTATTTGTCTCTCTATTAGAAAATGGTTATATTATATTGCCTAGTTATTACATTGATATTAATTATAAACTATTTAATAATAAAAAAACTATAATATATTTATTTCTATAATTATATATAAATAAATATGAATGTATGATATATGATAAATTAAAATAGGAGACTTGTAATCATTTGTTAGTTGACAGGACTATAATATTATAATATATATATAACGATCCACGATAGACGATTTGAAAATAAAACAGAACTTCAACCCTATATATAGCTAATAAAACTTCTGCGAAGCGAATATAATATTGACTCAACCATTGGTTTCCCTTTGTATAAATTAGTGGTGTATTTTTGCTTATAAGTATTATTCTGTATATATAATATATATATATATATGTAAAAAATGTGTAAAACTGATTAGCATATAATTCATTTATATTAAAATAATCTATTTATTTACATATATTATATTTTCCACATTTATATAATTATGTAGATATTTATAACTGCCTGCACCTGCATTATAGGCATCGAAATATATTTAGTATATTCTGTAAATGTAAAAATTCTAAATTAATAATTATTTATGTAACTAATTATCGTATGTATTTATTAATTGTAATGTATTGCAAGTAATAACATAGTGTAATGTACGTTTACTAAAATACTATAAGGGAATGATTTATTACTCTATCGAATTTATATATATTATTTTCATTATATATATATATTGATTCAAGCAATTTTTTTGTAGATTAATAATTTTCTAGAAATTATTAATAAATGGCTATAGATAGCCACCCCCCTACAGCGCCAGAAATGTTTTGAATTGTTTAACCTGACTACTACGTAGACCTATACCTAGCCTATATTTAGTAATCTTGTTAGTATTTGTTCCAAAATTGAAACAGGACTATAGCTAGGGTATAGTTACCATTATAAAATAAGTATTTTAATTATAATATATAGTATTTATAGATATAAAAAATTATTTACCGATTTGGAGATATATAGTCAGGACAGTGATAATTTTATTTCACAACCGAATCAATTTAGTTTGTTTCGTTTTGATATTATTAAAAAATTAAGAAAACAACTTTAATACATGTTATATCACTTACATCACCACCTAGATCACCCATAATAAACTTTATCGACCAATATAAAATGTTGTATAACATTTTATATAAAGTCCTATATGTAGTTTACAAATGGACAAGCGGTCTGACATGACAGCACTTTGTATGTAATTAATTAAGTGAAATATGGACCGATGCGAATTGTAGAATTTATGACAAAATTATATTGTTGACATTATAATCTTCTAACTTAGAAATTTTCTGCTTTGTGCAATTAAGAGCTAGATAGCTGTAATGTACTATATAAAAATAGATTTTTGATCTGTATATTACAAATAAAAATAAACATTCGTATAATATGACAATACTATTATATATAAGCCTGCGTTTAGTTATCACTCTTATATTTCAACTGCATATCTGAATCCACAAATGTGGATACAATATTTATTGTACATAATAATCGTTATAGGCGTCATATTTTTTATCACAATAATAAATACACACATATACAATAAATAATTGGAAACAATCGAATTTGTTTGTACAAAATTTGTAAATGTTTACAATATAAATACAATATTTATGATACTGCAATGAAAAATAATAAGATTTTAAAGTTTTTATTAATTTAAATTATGGGTTATAACATTATGTGGTTTTAAATAGTGCATTAAATAATAATTTGTTACCATTTGTATCGATCATTTAATACTGTACAGTTCGTAAAATAAATCGAAAAAAATTATGAATTTTGCAAAAGTCAAAAAGTTTTGTTGCAAAGTTAGTAACTATATTTAAAAAAAATATTACACTATACATTGGAATGTGTCCATTATGTGACATATTTGTCAACTTACTCTCTAATCATCAATAGGATTTAATTGAAATTTAATTGCACAATAATTACTATAATTACAACCAATTCCGTAAGTATTAGTTAAATATTAATTAGATTTTTAATTTGTTATTGCGCGCAATTTTTAAAATACAAAAATATTTGTAATTAGGATAATAAGGGTTCGGTAATAGTCATATCCCATTCCCCAGTAACGATTCCTATTAAATTTTTTAACAATCAGTACAACTGTACATAATTTTATTTCAAACATATTTTTTTGTTCAACATTAAAAAATTACGATTTTAATAGTCAACAAATATAATTAATTCTTTCGTGGTATCCTTCCCTTCAGTTTGATTTATTTGGTAAATTTGTTTGGTTGGTTACATGATGAAAGGGGAGAAAGTAAATCCTTTTAGGCATAGTTATTAATATGTGTAATTTAGTTGACCATTTTATTTTACAACAAAATTTGTTGACTCACATACATGCGCAATTTAATTGGTCAATCAAAAAAATGCCCAAATAATTTGCACAATCATGACATGTTAACTTGTAAGCATGTCGACTTTAATAAATTTTATTATTTTAAATGGTTGTAGGATAACTTGTCCCAATTTGTGGGCTTTATGAGAAACACCATCAACTTGTTCTTCTATGATATGTGTATGTTTTTGTTAATAATAATAATAAATATAAAAATTAACAAGATCACAATTTCAATTATGAAATTTGATTATTTAAATATAATTTTACCTCTGGCTCTGGATCAAGTTGTCCTTTTGGGCTGAGCTGTCCTGGGCTGAGTTGTTCTGTTACCAATAAACTTTATTGACCAATATAAATGTTTATATAAAGTACAATACATATATTGTTTACAAATAGACAGGCAGTTTTAAATGACAAAACTTTATATGTATAAGTGAAATATTGCCATTGGCATTGGCTGATATGAATTGTGAAATTTATTATAAAATTATATTCTTGACATTATAATCTTCTAACTTAGAAAATTTCTATGTTGACTTTTATACAATTTAGAGCTACAATAGATAGCTATATTTAATAATAATATATAGAAAAAGGATTTTTGTTATGTATATAATATATTATAAATAAATATTCATGGAATATATGACAAGCATGCATTTTTGTTTTTCAATATTTAGTCAGATTGTAAAGTAAGATATATGTTACTGACAGTTTGCAAATTCAGATGGTTTGCAAACCATCTGGAAAAATTAGATAGTTTGTAAACCGTCTGAAGTATTGGATGGTTTGCAAATCATCCAGAGACCAGACAAATAGAAATGTATTATTGATAAATTTTTTTTAAATAACATGACAGATGAAAAAAAAACAACATATATTAGGTTATTTATATTTCCCGAACTAGGCAGAAAACCTGAACTAGCTGGAACTTTTTTATTAATAAAGATAAACTCTGAACTACCTGGAATTTTAAAGATATCATGTAACATGTTCACAATCATCTATGCAAAAAATCAACCATATATATCTTTTTAAACCAGAAAAATCATTAGTTATATATCTATTTCTATTGAAAATTACTATTTTAAAAACCCAAACTAGCTGGAACTTTTTTTATTATTGAAGATAAACTCTGAACCACCTGGAATATTAAAGATATCATGTTCACAATCATATATGCAAAAATTCAACCATAAATATATTTTTAAACCAGAGAAATCATTAGTTATATATAACTATTTTTTTATTACTTAAATCTTTAAAGATATATTTATGCCCTGGTAGATTTTTTGCATAGATGATTGTGAAAATGATATCTTTAATATTCCAGGTGGTTCAGAGTTTATCTTTAGTAATAAAAAAGTTCCAGCTAGTTTGGGTTTTTAAAAATGGTAATTTTTAATAGAAATAGGTATATAACTAATGATTTCTCTGGCTTAAAAAGATATTTATGGTTGATTTTTTGCATAGATGATTGTGAACATGATATCTTTTATATTCCAGGTGGTTTGGAGTTTATCTTAATTAATAAAAAAGTTATAGCTAGTTCGGGTTTTCTGACTAGTTTGGGAAATATAAATTACCATATTATACTAATATTTAAATATTATGAAAACTTTAAACAAATAAGCATAAGTTTTTTATCTATTAAAATTTTTTTTTGAGAAATAAAAAATATTTAAAAAACTTTTTCCATGTTTAATTTTAACTTTAGTAAATATATGTTATATAATACATATTTAATTAAAATATACTCGAATAAGATGTATTGTTAAATTTCTTTCACCCATATATTTACATGCTGTCTGCTGCATTTTCAATCCATCTGGATGGATAGCAAATTTTGAACTTTTTTAACCTTTAAATTTCAATTTTTAAAAATGTATAAATTATAATACATATTTGCATCTTTAATCAATATTCATACGAAAAATTGAAAAAATTAGATTTTTAATTTGCTATGATACACAATTTTTGAAATACAAAAACAGTTGTAATCAGGAAATTTATGGTTTGGAAATAGTCATATTATTTTCCTTAGTAACAATTCCAATTAAATATTATTTTTTAGTCATTAAAAGTATATTTTTAATAATAAACTTTTTAATTTTTTTTATCTAATTTTATAATTTTTTTAAAAGTTGACTTTTTCTATATGAAAAAAATTAATGATTTTAATAGCAAACAAATATAATTCTCTTATATTATCCTTTCATTCAGTTTGGTTAATTTGGTTTATTTGTTTAGTTAACATGATGAAAGTAATACATTGGCCTAGGCCTAGTTATATGGGTAATTTAGTTGACCATTTTATTGCACAGCAAAATTTGTTGACTCACTTACATGAGCAATTTAATTAATCAACAAAAAATTGACAAATAAATTGACTTTGGCAAACAGTTTTGGTTGCTGGAAAAAGTTCAACTCATTATAAATTATTCTGAATAGGAACCATGCTTTGAGGGTCATCCTTTGAAGCAGATGCAGGCCAAAATTTTACAAACCATCTGTGGGACTTTTGGGTTACATGGTAATGGCTCAGGATGCCATCTGCAAGGCCCATGCTGACCATGCTTTCATTGTACTCTGCAATAAGGAAGCCCTATCTCAGCCTATAATGTTTTTCTCTAATTATATAATGAATCACAACAAAACATTTCCATGACAAAAAATAACCAATATTTGTACTAATAAATAAAAAAGATTCTGTTAATGTTATTTGTCCATCTAAAGGGGTAAATTATTTTAATTATTCATCTATCTGATAATTATGTTGATTCTTAAGAAAATTTATCACTTATTTTATTAATTCCTCTCCTTTGCCTTCTGTGTATCTTTTTTGTTGGTTTTCTTTGTTATATAGTTACCCTTTCTTTTGATTTATATTTTATTATTTCTGATTTATTTCTTTTCTTTCTATCTGGTGAGCTGATTTTGCCTGATCAATGGTTCTAATCAATTTTACATCCTCTGAGGCTTGGGCTTGATGAATCTTTATATTATGTTTCCGATTCTCTGTGTACAAAAAGCATTAATAGTGAATTCAGTCTTTTCTGGCTCATTGTTCTGCATTTGCCACTTTCTACAAATCTAATACTTGAATTTGTAGAAGTGATAGTTAGAAGTAATAGATACCTTAACATGTAAAAAAAATTGGGGTAGATTCATGATGAGACATCACTATGATGGAGGGTACCTGTAATTGTATGGACAAGTTCTTGCCCTGCTGGAATTCTACTCAAGAAATGCCTCAATCTAACAATCTTTTGCCTGAAAGTTGAGGGATCTGGTAAGTATGCATCATGATAATTTTAAAAGATTTCAATTGCCTCCACATCCAGAGAGGTTATAATGTTTCATGGCTATGTACTTGGTCTTATCAGTTATATTATATATGTTTATGTATTTAGAATATAGTTTTAACATAGTTATACTTACTCTATCATCATATACTTATGCTTTCATTTTTAATTAATTGAATGGAGGTAATTAAATTTGGTCTTTATCCTTCCCCACTATATTCTACAGTCCTTTATATATGGTGATAAATAAACACATCTTAACAATGAATAAATGCTTCTCAAGGTGGCATAAAAACTGAACCAAAAGAGATTGCATATATGACAAACTAGGTTATACATATGTAATGAACTATATTGTAATCCATCATGTCAAATAATCTATTCACATGTTGTTAGCTGGATAAGGTCTAACACTTGTACACTACAGACATCTTCTATGGCTATATAACATTTCAACACAGTCAAAAAGCTCTAGTAGATGTTTCTCCGACCCTAAAAAAGTTTGTTATATAAATGCATGCCATATTTTTGATTATGACTTTCATTTTTAAATGCTAATTTTTTTACCAAAAATAAAAATAAACTGTTACTTTCAGTAGCACAAGCCATCACTGCTAGGTGAAATGACTGTACAATAAACTGAAATCTATATACCATAAAGTAAAATCCATATAAATATTCATTAATGAAAGGTAATGTGACTACAATTTGTGATTAAATTTTTTTGATTAAGAACCATATCTCATGTTTGTTTAGTTATAACAATATTTTATTTCAAAATGTATAAATTTTATTAAAATGTTAATGTGTACACAATCATGCTCAATTTTCCAGGTAGTTCCGTATTTGCCATTGTTTAATAAACAGATAACTTTATAATAGAAAATAAGAGTAATTTAAAAATAATTAACCTAATGTTTCTTGCAATCATTACCTTCTTTGTACAAACTACACATGTCAAACATGTCATAGCCATCAGATCATTTTTATTTTCACAAGATGTTACTACCTGCCAGAAATAATATTTTTTTATAATAAAAGAGGTGACCCTTTGCAGTGATGACCTCCACCCAGCCTCATTCCTAACTGCTATAAAGTGAGTATGATAATGAATGATTACTACATTGCCTGACTGGGTAGCTGTTTGATTGACTTTCTGTTAGTATTGTTTGTCTCCATGGCAACTAAAGTAGTGGATCATGAATTCATCTACTTATTGACAAGTTTAGCAACAGAATTTGATGTAAATTCTTAGGTTTTAACAGTACAATATACTTACTAATTATAAAAGTAAATCATCTATAAATTATAATTTTTTATATGCATATTTTTTATCATATATTTTGAATAAATATAATAATATTTCCCTTTAAATAATTTATGTTAGCATTGGACATTGAACCAACAACATAATAACTAAGTTGAATAAAGAATGGCACATTCTTACCATTATTTCTATAATTTTTAGGATAATCAGATAACTGTGAATTGATCATATTCCACAACATATTGTTGTTGGTTTAAAAACGATTACTTGATTATGTTGTATCAAGATATCAGGGTGAAAGATTGAACCCATCCTAAACAAGGATTAACTTAGTTTAGCCCAAAGACAATTTTTGGCCTATATTTACATCACACAAGACAGTAGATAAATTAAAGCCTTAAAACCCCTCCAAGCTTGGAGGACAGATTAGTGATCAGAAGTAGAATAGTGAAATATATATAACTTAAGTAATTATTATTTTAAACAACAAGTGCAGCTATATTTGAACAATAGTTATTGTTAATGATGATTTAAGTAATTGATAATCACAGTATTTAACTTTTCTCCTGATAAATTTATAGATCAAAATGAAAATTGGTTACCTGCATCGAATGGTATGCATTCATATTATTTTACAAAATGAGAGGTATACTGACAATTAAAGATATCTAGCATATTATTTAAGCTGGAAACAGTTATTATGAAAAACTGACATCCTTTGATCATCCTATGATCAGAGTAGAATGTTATCAACATTGTATTGTGTGTGAACACATTAGTTAACTTTACTGTCATTAAGTAAATGCAGGCAATTTTAAATTTAGGAGGGGCCACCTTTTTTACTTGAAGCTGCAATATATGCACTTGCTTATAGTAAAGCTTATTGCATTTATTTTCTCAACAATTCATTTCCAAGTTTTGTTTTTCTTTTCATGTGACAACACATCAGAAAATTTAGAAGAAAAAAAGATTTTGAGTTTATTGCATTAGATAGTAAAAACTGTTTGTAAATAGAAAAATTATTACTAACATTTCTCTTTGCCATTGCTGTGTGAATATAATATCCTAATGTTAACAAGTTTTATTTGTGCCCTGTTTTTTGCTTATTTGTGTTTTAGTGGCTTAGTTGCAAATGCCTGAAATAAATTAAAAGTTTAGTATGTTGGTTAGGTAACTTTAAACAAAGCAAATTTATCAATCCACAAAGGACAGTTATTAGTAGGATATTTGTACCATCTTCCCATTGACTTTATCATATGTGTTACTAATTTCAATTTTAAAATTGTAATTTTCATCAGTAACCATTATATTGTATTTTCTTCCAATTATCATTACATTTGTTTTTACTGTATTGTTGTAAATCATTGTAAATATATTTTTGATAAGGTATTATTAAGTCATTGTATGAGGTTCATGGTAAAATAACTTATTAAAATGTTCTGTCTTTCACATTTACATATGGGTGTTGTTTCAAAATAATGATAATTTTTTATGTCGCATTGTATGTTACAATCAACCAATTATAGAATGTATGTCATCATAATCTATTTATAGATGTTTGTATTTTTCAAAAAGAGTATGTACATATGTAGTTACAGCGTAAATATTTCAAATTATTAATATTTTAAATATTGGTCTCTCAATACTGATTAAAGTAAGCAAATTTGATATTTATTTTTGTCATTTTAACATTTTCTATTTATTATCAGTAGGTATTCATTTATTATAGATTTGCTACTTGTTCTATTTATTGTTTCTACCCTAGTATTAACATAGGAGTAGTCAAAATTATGAAATATTAGTATTTGATACCTTTCGAGCTTGCCTGGTTGTTTTTATAAAATGTAGAAATTCATCATTGTTGAAATTTACTAATTGTTCAAAGTTTAACATATACAAATATTAGTTATAAACATATGAATTATGCAATTTACCAATATAATTATACTAACTATGAAACGAACTTATGTGTAGGTTAAAAAGTTACTATTTAAAATATATTTGTGTACGTCTTCTACATTAAAATGTAAAACTACCAGAAAATATGTCGCATTTGTTCGTTACATATTCACATTATTGTATAGGGGCCAAAATTAATCTGAATAAAAAATAAATAAATTTGATGTTGAGGAAATAAACACAGATTAATTTGATAATAATTATATTTTTCTAATTTGATATTTGAGCTTTTAAATTAAAGATTTATAAAAATTATCGCATTTGTTCGTTATTTAAACATGGTGTATTTATCATAATTAAACCTTTTATACGATTTATCTATTTATTAGACTTATAAAAATCACAATAGTTTATGTCTTACATGCATATTATAGAAATCAGAGATATTTGAAAGTAACGAACAAATGCGACATTAATATGATTTTAATTGTGTTTTGGTTTTTAGTCATTTTCATATGTTGATATTTCAGATATACTATGCCTTCTCGAAAACCTGATCGGAAACGCACTAAAAGGCTCATTAGAAAGATGGTAATGCCTTCTTCACCGAATACAAGAGCAACAAATGCTGAACACACTCAAGTTCGTATGCAACGAATGAGAAAATCATGGGATGAAGACCGTCAGGAAAAAGAAAGAATTAAAGCACGAGACCGAATGCGTCAACTCCGTCAAAACAACATTAGTAATGTGAGAAAACCATATGCTGAAAGAAAGAACAACTGGTCTACCTTAACTGCTAAACAAAAGAAAGAATTGAAAACTCAACAACGTAGTGTTCAACGTAGTTATCAGAAATTGAAGAAGTGCAACCAAGTATCTTATATGCAATACATTGAAGAAATGGCACAACCATCCACATCTAAAGCTATGACCTCTTCAACAGATGACATAAACAGTCCTTCATAAAAAAATCAAAGTAAAATATGTTTCTCTACTACTGAAAATAGGACATCATAGATTTCAATATAAGAACAGAAAAGAAAATAGAGGTAGATCGAAAGTTGCTGATTCTATAACAGCAGAAAAAATTACAAAATGTTACCAAATTAACAGTAAGCCACTTCCAATAAAACAAAAGGATGGATCTATCGACCAAAGAGTTTTAGAGTGTTCTTTACACGGCATATGATACATTTGTCAGCATGCATGGAGCTATAATTTCTTACACTACATTTTACCAATTGCATCCTAACAATATCAAGTTTTATTCAAGTAAGGATTTTATGAATTATTTATGTGAAACTTGTTTGAATGTAAAAATTAAAATTGGAGTCTCTTCGACATATAACACTCAAGAAGATATGAATATTTACATGCCTGAAGAAGTTTCAAGTCTACATAAACTTTCTTGCTACTGCAAAAATGGTATGGTCGGAGAAATCGATAATTGTACAGAACAATTGGGCGAATATTCTACACAATTAATGAAAACCAACAACAAATATTCTATTAATTCCAATAGATGTTCAACTTGTACTTCCGAATATACTACCACTAAGAACTTTCCTTAGATTCAGTGTTGTTTATGTCCAAGGTGGTTTTGTTCTAAATGTCTGCCAAAATCAATCACACATAAGAAGAAGGTTTATTTTGAATGTGATATATATATGTAAACAATGAAACTTAAATTGTTAATCATATTGTGTCTCATTTTTCGCTATCTATATAAATATTATTATTAATTATTATAAATAATTAATTCATATAAAATAGATGTGCATTTTTTAAATCACATGTTTTTATAATTGTGTAATAGTATACAGTTATAAATAATTATATATAGCAATTATATAACTTAACTAAGTTATATATATTATACTAATATGGACAGTACATATTATACCTAGTACTATATATATACTATATAGTATACCTACTGCATTATTATATGCATTATACAGTAATCGCATAGAGTAATAATATATATATTTTTGCTTTGAATCATAAAGGAAGATTAAAATAGATTTTGGTACTATTTGTCATATTTGTTCGTTACATGTAAAGCCATTAATTGAGTATATTCAGACTATTATTTAAAATGGTATGTATACTTTTAGGAATAAAACACATATGTGAACTATATTGTTTTCTTTTTACTCAAATTATGAATATGTGCTATGGTAAAAATGAAAAGTATATTTTTGTTTATTTATTGCTACTTTTTATATAAGAAAAAGTAATCTATTTTATTGGTTATAATAAAGATACAGGATTAGATCAATTATTTTCTGTAAATATTAAGAATATATTATTAATAAAAATATTTGTTATCAAAATTTGATTCTATTTATTTCATTTGCAATATTTAAAAGATATTACTCAGAATCTATTGTCGCATTTGTTCTTTACACATTTAGAGGAGTATATAGATGCTAAATGACATACAAAAATTACAAAAATTAAATCATTCTAAGATTGTAATTATACCAAAAAAATATAAAAATTGAATAAATAATTTTTTTGTAAATTTTTGAAAAAAAATTATCGTTATTTTGAAACACGCCCATATAAAAAATACATAATTAATGTGAAAATGTACTTACAATTAATGTTTACAAATTATCTATATGAATGAATTATTTTTTTATGTAATTTTTCTGTATATAAAATAGAAACATTTTATCAATACATGCTCTCCCATCTGTGCACACATACTATATTTTTTAAATATTTTTTTAATATATAATCAAAATATTCTATGGATGAGATTTAAATCTTTAACTATTCATATATTTGTGTTTTAGATTAATGATGACAAAAACAGTACAAGATTGTTATATTTCAATTGCGTAAGTATACTTTGAAAGCTGTATTAGTATTTTATCTTATTTGTCTAATTATATTTTGCGATATAATATATTGTTTCCCTACAGTGTAAAATCCACCTTGTTAAGTGTAATGTTAATATTACCGCCATTGAATATATGTGAATATTCTCGATATACAAACCATTGACAATTAGCGGGAAATGTCTAATAGAGATATCCTTCTATCATCTTCTATGCTTGTAATTGATTAATTGTCATTTACTGATTTATGTTATGCAATTTATTTGGTCTGTTTTCATCAGTTTTTTAGTACCAACTAGAACACTTGTTGTAGTCCACTTCTTACAGTGCCCCAAGAAGTAAAAATATTGAATGTGGATTGATTCACTCTTAATTAAAGGGATTTAACAGTAATTCTTAAGTAGCATTTTTGTATTGTGGATTCAATGTCATATAATTCAATATCTGTCTAATCTGATAAACATGTGTTTATGGACTATACCGTTGACTGTGATGTTAATTTCCGTTTATACCATTTTGAAGTTTATGATTTTGACGTGATTCCTTTAGGTGGCGAAGTTGTGGTTTGTCTTTACTCGTCCGGATTATATTTGACATTTTAGCATGGTATCGGACTTCTTCTACCCCAATTTTGGCGGGGTTGAAAGTCATATTTATCAGCTCTCTCAGTGTCTTATCGAACTGGGGCACAAAGTTATCGTTATCACGCATCTCTACGGTGAAAATGGTCAGCGCAGCGGCGTCAGATATATGCCACGGGGACTCAAGGTAAAAACGTTATCTTTAAGTTTTTATCTAACTTAACTATCTAACCAACCCCTAAATTAGCCGTAGGTGGAATGAAAAATATATTACGTACCTAAGGAGAAGGGTTAGTTGGATATTCACGGGATTAAAATTTATATATTAGTAATATTAAAAATACACTTAATATTTAAATTTCGGGTATAAAGAAAAGTAGTAAGGGTAATGTATAATTTATACCACAGTCTTAATACCGCAGAATCATTATAGCTGTTGGTATCCTTTTACAAAAATACTTTTCTAACATTAATTAAAATTTAATCCTGGCTAATAACCATTGCTTTCTGTCTTCTATGATCAGGTGTATTACCTGCCCCTGAGACCGTTTCGGAAAGAATGCACGTTTCCCTCGGTGATCGCGTCACTGCCTATTGTGAGAGATATTTTAATCCGTGAGCAAATCGACATTGTTCATGGTCATTCAGTGAGTTGTTTTTTTATCCATGTTCTCAATCTGCTAATTACATTTTGTTATCTTATAATAGTTATTGTTTAATTATAATCTTAAAGTTCTTTGTAGTTGTTATAATGTTATGCATGGTTACAAAAGTATCATTATATCGATCGACTTCACTCAATTACTATTGAATATTGTTCAATTCTGATTATTTCATATAAAAATATGTTTCATGTCATATTGCGCATCCTAATCTATTGGTGTCTAAAGTTTAATAATGTTGGTTATATTTCATCAAAATTAATATATTATTATACCGACCTTTAATGTTCTTTACGTCGATAGGAAATTTATTTTTAGTATATTATAATTTAGCTAACGAGAAATCAGCGAAGGAAAATGCAGTTACTAATATTAGTATATATAACAGATTTTATATAAACCATAAAAGGTTTTTAAATCTAGTGTATCCTTTATGGTTGCCATAAAAAAATCTCGTTCTTCAAACCCAGTCTTACTTTAATTTAATCAAATGGCAGAGATTAAAAGTTGAAAATAGCTTTATGTAGAATCTAAATCACAGTAAAAGATGTTTGTCCTGAGCAAGAACACTACATTACGTGGTAATGTTAATCTAATTTCAATCTATCTTTACCCTCAAGTCGTTCTCAACACTGGCCCATGAGTCCATGATGGCGGCCAGCTCAATGGGCATACGAGCCATCTTCACCGATCACTCGCTTTTCGGTTTTGCCGATGTGAGCTCCATCTTGACGAACGACGTGCTTCAGTGGACTCTCATGAACGTTGAGCACACGATCTGCGTCTCCCACACGAGCAAGGAGAACACGGTGCTGCGCGCCTACCTTGATCCTGCCAGTGTCTATGTCATCCCCAATGCGGTGGATGCCAGCGTTTTCACGCCAGATCCCAGTGCGAGGGACCCTGACTGGGGTAAATTGGTTTAAAATGCTACTCTGTTGATTTCATGTGAATTTAATTTACCATTAATTTATCCCTAATACTTTTAACGACGGAATTGCAGAAAAGTGCTCCAGGGCAACGGCTATATAAAATTAAAAATTTGGTTTTGTTAGCTAGTATGTTGTTATTGGCCAGAAATATTTCGTTGCTGCGGCGTCATGTTGTGTATGCGTAATTTATAATTTCCCACACAACTATAATTGCCCTGCAAATAATATAATATCTTTGTTTCCTTTTATCTATATGACCGTAACATATAAATAAGTTACAACCTGTAATAATAAATAAATGTAATAAGTTCTTTAGATATATTGCGTCATAAATTATGTATATATACAATATAATCTGCACATATATATATACAATATATATAATATGGTAATATATAATATTTTACACTAATAGTAATCATAGGTATATCGACTTCAATAAGGTCAAGTATCGTATCTTTCATTTAAAAAAAAATAGATACAATATTATTCGGTACAAATATCGTATGTCTGAGATAAGATATTTGTTACGATTGTAGAATTGGTGGTAAGATAGTTGAACAAATTTAATAGCATAGTTGTCATTAATGCTAGAGATACGATAGTTGTATCAAAAGATAGACAATTTTATCGCTATTAATGATGACCAATTTATTGAGTTACGATAATTGACCTTATTAAAGTCGATATTATATTCTAATATAAAAAATTATATGTAATTCTATGGAATAATCGTTATTGAATAATTAATATATATATATTAATGTTATTTATGGTCGTATGAAACAATTCTAATAATAAATCAATAATTTCATGGATAATTTTATACTTTACAACATTATTATGCAAGATTGACAATCTGTTTCTTGTTGAAATAGCTTCGTAATTATACTATTTATAATCAATTTCTATCGTCACACTTAATATGATCTCTATAGAGACAATGTAAAATAATCCGAAAATATTGCGTTACATGTACAATATGCTATACCTAAATTATTTGCCAGTGATCATTTCAAACGTCATCTACAATTATATAATCTGCCCAGTATCTGACCGCCATCTTTTGGCATTGCGCAACATAAGTTAAACTTTATCAAAGTATCAAAGGACCTTACAAAAGAGAGTGAAACAAAAGATGAAAACAGACACAGGAACGATTTATATTGCACTATATACAGTATACCTATACAGGTTCCAATATTAGTCTGTTTCGATAACCTTGCGGAGATTGTTTTCCCTGCTGTAATCTACAGAAATATACTACAAAAATATATTTCTATAATATTCAGGGCCGTAGGCGACTATGGGCCTGGGGGCCCCTTACTCTTACATCCAAGTTTTATGAGCGCGCCTATTTTATCAAATAATACGTATACATAGTATCCTCTAAATTTTAGTGTAAACTTTTATAATTTAGTCATTTTTGGCTTCTATTTATAGTGTACCCCCAATTTTTAAAATATTCCTATGGCCCTGATATTAGATAAAATTATACAGTATTGTACTGTTTGTATTCTATTGTGCTCCGATTGACACCCGAATTCGGTTTTCACCCGAAAATCAAGACAAGTAACCCGAATACCCGAAAATTGAGCTGACACCCGAAAAATAGAATTCTTATATTCCAAAAAAATAATTAAGCCTAAAAATATTTTTATGATATAAAAGGATATCTGTCTATAACTCAAACTCATACTTAAAATTAAATTTTTTTGAAGTACATATTATCACCTATATGACCTATATTACACATTATTATTTTACATTTTAGAACTCACACTGTAATATCTCAAATCTAAGTGTCCTGGGTATGACATTTAAAACTGCAACCGCAATGTGTAAGAGAGGTAGCACCTTATCTCAACAAGGGCCCCCTGGCTAACGATATGTCCCTATTGGTAGCACTGGTCCTCTGGTGACTTTCTTGTTTCTTGTAAATTTCTGTCGCCCGAAAACCAATCAAAGTCACGTTTTGAAGCTTGGGTCATGTCTATTGCCAAGCAACTGCCAACTGTTGTTAGCACAGATGACCTCAGTACTTTAGAAGTAGAAGCATGGTTCCAAATGGCACCAAAACACCCAATTACACCAAGTGTCAGTGTTCCTGAATACTGGCAATCTGTTTCTGAACAAAACAATGTCCCTGCCTTGGTCAAATTGGCCAGAGCAGTATTGATCATGCCACATGGCAACGCTGAAGTAGAGCGTGTGTTTAGTATGTTGCCGGACATTGTGACGAAAAAACGGACTAGTCTATCTGCACAGACTGTAAAAGCGCTCGTTGTTACTAAGTCCTGCCTTTCTGCCTCAAACGTTTATACACAAACGAATTTACGCATTTTTTTAATAACTAATAAATTACAAAAAATCACAATTGTAGCAATTTTGGAAAGAGATATTTGCTCTCAAAATGGGATAATTTATATAACTATTATAATATTGTGGCATGCATTAAAACACTCAGCCTCTTCATATTAGTCCAGAGATCCATGGAGAGACTTATAAACAGAACATTTTGATCCAGAAACAAGTCTGCTTCATTGGGATAGACCAGTGAAAGTTCCTGTTGATTGGTGTCCAGCCATCCGATCCGATATATTGTTGTCTTCATTCACATTCGTATATAACAAGAATTAATAAATTTAGTTATAGTTGCGACCACAAAATTATTATCAAAAATAATTAAAATTTATCCTTGTTAAGATCTGGTGAGAGTCTATAAGCACCAAATAAAAATGGAATGTCTTCAGGCCTTTTTATCAAATTCGGGGAAAACCGCAAACTTCTACAATAAAAGGTTAAATTACAACTGATAAAGGCCATTCACTGTGTGGAAATTTTTATCATACGACGATGTTGATATTTTAAAAACAATATATTGTATATCGAACTATATATATAGTCAGGAAAATAACATTCTGACGTAACTCTTGTCTTAAAACTTTTCTGTAGAACCATTTAAAGATTTCAATAATGCATAATATGTATTAATTATTATATATCATAATAATGTACTTCGCTTAATCAAAAAAGCAATTTAGTTTTACTTTAATCACTAATATTTTGATAGACTGTCGATGACACCATTGCAAAAAGTCATTTCGCCAAAAATTGTGTTACAGACTATATGAGTGGCCGGTGGAAATTATAATTATAAATTTTGTAACCAGAGGTCTCTTGCAACCCTTTTCCAGTTACCATAGTGGTCGTTAGTCGTCTCGTGTACCGCAAAGGCACCGACTTGTTGGCTGAAGTCATTCCAAAGATATGCAGCAAGTTCCCCTTCGTTCGCTTTATTATTGGTGGGTGTATAACTGTTGCCTTGATGGTTCTATATTATATCTTCTGTATTTTTATTGTTATATAAGAGCGTCATAGTGTTGAATATTTGTTATCGTTTGATGCGACAATGGTTGCGGAAAATGGCATATATACATGTTATAAACAGTTGCACGCCAGCCTAACATGACTGAGTAGTCTGTAGTAGTATATATTTGAAGCCAATGTATAATTTGTTTATTGGGTTGTTGTACATGCGTTGTAGATATTGTAGTGTTGCAGGCAGGCATGTCTACAGTGCTATAGTAAATTAATACGTTTAAATTAATTGATAGTTGTTTATTTATGTGTAAAATGTGGAAACGGTATATTGTATAGAAATATATTAATTTGGCAACATTGTTTATGGTCATTGCTGATGATGAAATTACTTTTGCTAATAATATAATGTATTTTATGGTAATTTATTCTTTTGATTAATTACATTTTTTTAAATAATAAAAAAAATTCAATTAATTTCTTAAAAAATAAAAATTAATTTGTAGAAATAAAAAAATATTTTTCCTTCAATTATGTTTAGTGTTTAATTTATTGTATCTTCTTATTTATCTGCTTGTATATTGATTTTATATTAACACGAATTTTTTAATATAATTTTTGGGATTTTATTTTTTTGAACTAATTGATAATAATGTCAAATTATTGACGTTAGACGTTGTATATTTTTACTTTGAAATATGTTGCATGAATTGATCATATGAATTTTTTGTGTGTTATAAAAATATCGTACTCTAAAGAATGTAAATATTCATTCGTTGAATGTCATTAATTAATTGATTGTTAAATATATAATATTTGAAAATTAAACTGCAGGTACCACGTCATTATTGTCACATTGTACTGCATTTAAGAATGTAATAGCCATTTAAAAAAATAATTAAAACATTTTTATTAAAGTTTTTTTTTTCACATATTAAAAAGACATAAAGAATATATAATAAAATATGCTATAATTAAAAAAGGATTCGAAATATAAAAAGTAAAGGAATCGTCTGTAATCAATAATTATTCAATCAGTTCGTTCAATCAGCTTTTTTGTATCTAAATATATTTTAATAATGAAAACATGTTTGGTTTGATTTTCACGATAAGTTATTGATTTGAATGTTTTGCAATTTATTATTATTATCGTTATTATTAGCCTAGACCAAAAGTAATAAACTGAACATAAAACAACAATGTTTATGCTACAGGGTTGATAAGTATAACACATAAATAATCGTAAATAATTACTCAAATAGTTTGAAAAATCACGGAACGTACTTCTGAACATCTCAGGAGCACAGAGTAGGTCTACCGTGGATTGCCTACAGAATCACCTTGTTTATTAGTTAATTACTGACCTAATCTTCCAAACTCGCAGGTGGTGATGGTCCCAAACGTCTCGTTATTGAGGAGATTCGTGAAGACTATCAGCTTCACAATCGGGTGCAAATGCTGGGCGCTGTGCCCCACGAGAAAGTGCGAGATGTGCGTCCTCCTTTTTTAACTATTATTTTGATTATTGATCAATTTTATCCCACTATCTGCTGATTTTAATCATAAGATTAAAATATTAAAAAAATAAAATAATTATTATTTAAAATAGATACAGTATATATTTTATGTAATGCCTGTGTTACCCATTCACTATTATAATACTCTGAGTAATTTATTCATTTCAAAATTTTCGCTAACAATGTTAACGTTAACATATTTGTTGTATATTTTGATACGATCGTACATTTAGTTGTAAAGGTGGTCTGGAGCACCCCTGCTTTGCGTTTTACATATATCTATAGATGTTCACTTATCATATTTTGATTTTGGTCATTAGTAAAGTTCTATAATGTCTACGTCAATAAAATGAGCATTCATCATGACCGTACACACCTTTTGTTATGCTTTAGGTTCTGGTTCAAGGGGACATCTTTGTCAATACATCTCTAACTGAGGCCTTCTGTATTGCTATTGTCGAGGCGGTCTGCTGCGGGTAAGAGTATTACGTATTAGTTCTACTCCTTATAACCAATGCAAACTTAGTAATCGGGATGTAGTAAGTATACCTACTATGTAGACTGTGTCAGACTCAGTGCATTATTAATTATAACGGCTAAATTAGAAAAATTTTGAACGGCTTTGTAATGAAGTTTAGTAATTTGATAATATTTTCTCGATATTGTTAAGTTTTTTCATCGATAATATGAAAGTGAACAAAAATATGTTTAGCAATGCAAAGAATAATCACATTAAAAGTTAAAACTTTTATTAACATTAACAAAAACCTCAGCTTTCACCTTTCAGTTTCTACATGAAGTCATATTCATTGTATAAAGAGTTATAAAAAATATTAGACTTACAATATTATATGAAAATTCGTCATTAAATACTCTGTGTTTCTTGTAAAACACCATTTTTATTGCCTTAAAACACATAGTTTTATCTAAACACACACGGTTTTATCCAAATAAGCAAGTTATGCACTAAATTGGTTGATTATTATTGTTTTAATAATACAATATTTACTGTTGCTCGGTTATGCGTAACTTTTAACAAATTTGAATTATAGTTCAAAAACTGATCCCGATTCCACAAAAAAAGATGCCTATGCTAATTACCTGAAAAAACCCAAATGTCGATGCCTATACGAAGTAACTGAGAAAAACCCGATGCCGATTCTACAAAAACCGACACAATAGGTACACATTGAATAATAATAATAATTTTTATTACAGAAAGCGGAAAAAACTAAATAATTTACGTCACACAATTGAGAAAGAGTTTACTTAAATTAGAGGATTCAGAAACTTAAGATTAAATAGATTAGGATTAAGATTAGAAACTTAAGGATTAATAAGGTTACAACATTCTTTTTGTTGACACAGATAAGCACAATATAGTTTTTGTTAATTTTAATAAAACTTTTATTGTGTTTTTTCTTTGCGTTCCTCACAAGTGACCATTATTTGTCTTTGTCATGTTGTGATATTTGTCTTTGTCAGGAAACAAATTAAACCAGTGATCATTTGGAGAATATTTGAGAACGAAAGCCAGATTTTAATTGGTTCTTAATTTAATAAAACTATAACAGTAAAAATCAGTAAAAAACTGTAAAACTATAACAGATCAAAAAAATAATTTCCCCCCTCCTCGTACCACCCTCACAGACTCTTGGTGGTAAGCACCAACGTAGGCGGCGTGCCCGAGGTCCTCCCCGCCGACATGATCCACCTCACGGACCCCAGTGCTCGCGGACTCAACCAGGCCTTGGAGGCCGCGGTCACTCAGGTTCGCAGCGGGGCAGTCAGCCACACAGCGGCGCAGGAGATGCACAGTCGAGTGCGCAGTATCTACACGTGGCCGGTGGTAGCTGAGCGGACACAATGGGTCTATCGGAGTGCACTCTCCAGGCCGCGCCGCCGCGTTCTCGCCAGGCTCAAGCAGTGAGTGGCGAGTATTAAGCTTCACTGTTCTCATAGCTTCTTATCTGCACTATTTTTATCAAATTCTCGTTAAGTTCAACCAGTGAGTGGCTGGTTTTTATTTAAAAAATTACCGTTTTTATAAAAATTTATAAATTGTGGCCTTTCAGAAAAAAGTTACTTGACAAATTATTGACATAATTATGTTCTATCTTAAATATTGCAACACATTTATAATGATGCCCTCTGAAAAACAAAATTCTGAGACATATCCTTTTAGGAAGAAAAGGTATTTATTATTTTATAATGCTTTTATCAGAATTAATGACATCAAATATTTATAAAAGTGTTCCATTTCTGAAAAAAGGAAATTAAATATGTAAATATTTATATTGTATCCTTTACTTCGAATGTATTCATTCACATTCATCTATCTCATCAGGTACTTTACCACGGGACCAGTGTCCGGCTATTTCTTCGTAATATTATACATTAGTTGGTTCTGCAAATCTGCATCTTTTTCCGTCCCGACGAGGTGAGACCTGTCATTTCTGTTTTTCTTAGGCTACAAGTTATTTAGCATTATTGTTATTTATTTGTATATATTTTAAAGCAAACCTAATTCTTCAGTTATAGTCCCGCAGCCCAGGAGGGTTGTTCACGGGAAGCTAAAACAAGCAGGGACCTATATAAAATGTTAGATACTATGAAGGAGACTTATAAAGTGGACGTCTGCCGAAGTTGGGTTGGTGGTTTAAGGCCCCAGGGACCAGAGACCGGCCCCGAAAAAAGGTCTAGTTCACGGGAAATTAAAACACCACGAATCATATGCCAACTTGTGAAATAGAACCCCCTGATTACGAAAATGCATTTGACAGACATTTTGAGAGGTGGAATATCCCTGACAGACATCCAAGATGGCCGCCAAAATATGGTCTAGCTCAAAGGAAAATAAAACAGCATGGGACCAACATAAACTTACTCATTGGAATGTTTTAATTACGAAAACATAGTTGACAGACATTTTATAGGGTGGAATACCCCTGACAGACACCCCAGAAGACCCCATACCCCCAACAAAGGTTACGCATGATCTAGTTCAAGGGAA
>JAUZND010015863.1:0-27264 GCA_034780555.1 Coelogynopora nodosa | reverse complement strand
AAAATAAAATTTCTATGGACATATAATATACCGTAATTTTTCCTATGATGCATGACTTTATGAACACCCTGTATATGAATATTTTCTAATCTATAAGTATTTTAACAGTGTATTTTACAAATAATATTTTATCTTGAAGTTCAAGTTTTTTGTAAATAAATTAAAAATCTAAAAATAACACCTAATATAAAATATATCAAAATATATGAATCAAACATGTAATATAAAAACAAAAATTTAATATTTCATATATATATATAATAAAAAATGAAAATCTAAATAATTATATAATAGAAAGCATTTAAATTTGTGGGTTTTATATTTAATAACGAATTCCAATGCAAATACATATATGTATTCATATTCACATTTGATTTTATCATTTTTTTATTTGTTGAAAGTGAATGCAAATATGTATATTATGGAATATGTATACAAAGTCACCAACATTTAAAATGACAATGTTGATACAATATTACTATTAGTATTGTTGGTGACCATTTAAGGACACTATTGGGAACTGATTGATTGATTGAGCTGACTGATTGGGAACTTCACAAATAGTCAAAAGTCTGGGTCTGGTTGGCAAACAAGCTGACCGATTGTGGACTTCAAAAATGTCCACAATTAGTTAAGAGTCCAGGACTAATCAGAGTCCTTAAAAGGGTTGTCAGCCAGTTGACCAATTTGGGACTTTTCAAAATGTCTGCAACTGGTCAGCTTAGTTGATGACGGATTATGGACATGATTTAATCTCTTGAATTTATTTTTGTGTTTGAATTTGGTTAATAAATTTAGGTTATTATCATGGCAAAATAGATTTTCATCATTATATAAAACTTCTTAATTGTGTTATTCATAGCAACTTCTGTTTTTAATTTTCAGGTTGAAAAGAAAAGAGGAAAAAATAATGTGAACTTAGGGGAAAGTTATGTTTCAGGTCAGGGAATGGCTGGTTACTGGGTTCCCTACAGTACTAACAGAAATATCAAATTCTGTGCAATAGTGGAAGTTACTAATATTTTTGTTTTGTCTAAATTATACCCAGCAAACATAAGAACTCCACTGGATGTGGAGAAATTAAAAATACATATATTATTCAAAGTGATTGCTTTGCAACCAAACATTATGTGGTTTATGCACATGCCAGTAATGTGGTGTGACTGTTCATTTTATGGTAAATATATTTTACCGTTAACTTTTGTATTTTTGTAACTTTTGATGTGCACTACATAAAAATATATATTTCTATATGACATGATCAATTAAAGATTATAAGAAATGAGAATAAAAAAGTTGATAGAACTATTAATACAAAATTATAATCCATTCTCAGTTATTTAAAACCAAAGTTCAACAAAATAAAAAAAATTAAACTTTGAGATGAATTGACTGTATTTAGTATACGTTGGAACTTCAGGCTGAAAAATTAACACAAATAAAATACAAATTAATTAAAAAATATTAATTGAGTTTGGCTACAATAGCATTTAGTTATAATTTACTAGTGAATGTTAAACTATTGTTGGAATAGATTAGAGATGGGTCACAACATTTAGCATACAATTATTATTCATTGATCATCTTTCAATATAATTATCTACATTAATCTGATCAATTACTTTGGATTTAAAAAATAATTACACAAAGCAAAGCTACAATTTAATTATTTAAAAATTCAGTGACATCCATTAGATTAATCTACATATCTGTATCAAAAGGATATAGATCAATTTTTTTCTTCTAATTTCTCTGCATCTAGTGGAGGTTTTGTGTTTGCTGGGTATAACTTAGATAAAACAAAAATATGAGTAATTGTACTGTATGGACCACAGTAACCAGCCAACCTAAATTTTCCTATAAGTTCACTTTATTTACTCATCTTTTCTTGACCTGAAAATTTGAAATAGAAGTTGTTATGAAGAACACAATTAACACATTTTATATAATTACAAAAATGATATTAACCTAAATTTATAAACAAAATTCAAAACACAAAAATTAATTTAAGAGATTGGCAATTAAGCTGACTAGTTGTGGACATTTGAATAGTATTCACTTGTTCAGCTGACTGACAACCATTTGAGGACCCCTACCAATTAATGACTTTTCTAAAGCTACACATGTCTGACAAGTCTCGGGCTTTTAACTATTTGCTAACATTTTAAAAGTCCCCAATCAGTCAGCTTGTTTGCTGACCAGTCCTGGACTTTTGACTATTTGTGAAGTCCCTAATTGGTCAGCTTTTTTGTATATAAATGTATTTTTCATGTATATTTTCATGTATTAATAATCCAGATATTAATTCTTAAAATAATTAAAATGTATTGATATGTATAAATATTAAACGTACTTACATCCCATATGTGTCAGGTAGATTAATCTTAAATTGGCAGGGTGTGTACAACAGCCAATTTTTTATAGTACTTATTTTTCCAAATACTAGTAATTTCTTTTTTTTTGTATTCAAAAATAATGTTGAAAAAGTTTTAAAAATACCCTTGAATTTGGTTTGGTTTGTACATACACTGGATTGATTGTCAGATCGGTGGGACTGATCTAGAATAAATTTTTGATTTGTCTTAAAATTTTAGGATAAATGTACTATTGGTCAACAGTTAATTTAACAGAATAATAACAATTTAATAAATGTACCATAACAATTAAAAGAAAAGTTTTTGACTAAATAATGTAGTATAAAACCATATTTTTTTAAGTGTTGATTAAAAGTGTTTCTGCTTTTTTAGAGCCCTTATTTTTGTCCAACAATATTTTTTTTAATACATACAGTCTATTCCGGGTATTGGAACTATTGTGGCTTATCAGAACTATAATTAAATCCCTGATTTTTTTGTCGATTGCTGCAATTTTAGAAGATATAGTTAATTGGAACACTGGCTAGTGTGAATTGTGGTAAAGTGGTACTAATTGCAACATATGTGTCAGTTTGATTAATCTCAGTTAAGCCAATCTAGTATTATCTCAGATTGGTCAGACCGGTCTAGAATAAATCTTAGATTGGTCTTAGTTTTAAAATGCAAAACTTTAAAAAAAATTGAACAATAAAATGTCAATAAAAATAACAATTAAAAAAATAGAATTAAAAAAATCTGAATTTAAAATTATTCCAGATTGGTCTGCAAAAATATAAAGACACCAGTGGCAGTGTGGTGAGTGCTATTTATTAGTTAGGAATATATTTAAACAGTTACTATATGAATAATAACAACAAATAAAATATTCAATTTGTTATTAGAAACATTTAAAATATTTCTCTTTTTTCATTTACAACCTTTACCACAGATCAAACTTAGATTCAACTAAAAATGTTGTGATAATTCAAAAAATAATACAACTTAACTAACAATTTATTCAAATAAAAATTAAACTTTTTATTCAATCACATATTCAACTGGAAATTTGATTAATAATTCTTGAATTGATCTATTTCTTAAAATGCTTCCCAATCTGATCATATTTTAGTCTTCAAATGCTTCTGGTTTTAGTATTTTAACAATTCCAGGCAAGATTGAAATTTGTACACATATAAATAAAGGGAAAATTATATATTATAATGCTAGTAAAATACTGATGAGCATAAGTTTAGTTTTATAATTTAATTAAATATTATATCTTCAATATTGCCCCACCTCTACTGTTCTCCAGTAGTTTTGTTAATTATTTGTATTTCAATGCTTATTTTGATTTTTTACGCCAATACTATTTCTGATATCCTCTTATATATCCTCGCATATCTATAGAAATCCTTCTTATGATCTCAAGATTGTTATATAAATAAACCTATTTAAAATTCAATGAATAAATAGTTGTAGCCTTTCTGCCTCACTCCCATTTACCTCTCTATAGTCCTCACACTACTTAACTAAATTTCTGTTGGCATAATTCTACTTGTCTCTATCAATCCATTTTTCATTCATTTATTGACCATTCATAAACATGTAACTGAAACAATTTTTGTGCCAATTGTTACTCAATGAGAAAAAACTTTAATATGTAAGAAAACCAATCTTTTTTATAGACCTGTTCTAATCTCTAATGTGTTCTTATATGCATGATTTTAAATGTGTATTGTGTTATTTGTATTATTTTTGTATATATTCTTTTGTTCTTGTCATGCTATCTTGACAAATCTTTTAATGTTTTTAACTTGGGGATGATAGAACTGGTGAACCCCTACTTATGTTTGCCCTAATTACACTTAGGGTCTCAATTTATTTTCAGTTATATAATTTTTTAAGTAACATACAAGTTGTCATGTTTGTTATAACTGCTTACAGAATCCTGCATTTCTTAGTGTTAGACAAATAAAATAGAAACATTTATATCTAACTTCAACACCATGCAGCACTATTCAATTCAGAACCTCCACTGGTGTCAGACATACAGGCATGCATAATATGTTATCATTAGACAAACTGATATGCTAAAAATCTGTAATCAACTATCCAGAATCACTTTGTGATAATTACTGTTTAAAGTATGGTTACATATAGTATATAATATGTATTTTTTGTCAACCATTTAGTTAACAAATGTTTTCCTTTATTAAATTTGTCAATATATTTTTATTTCAGATTAAAATAAATTAAGTGTATCACGCAATGGAATCTCTTAGTGTTGTTTTTATAGCAGCTTCAGTGACAGCGGTACTAGTGGTTATCTCAACTCTTCTTTACTATTTGAGCACTCAGTCTGCTAGCCCTTTTACTCCTAGTGTACTTGCAGTTGACTCTTCAAGCAAGAAGGGTAAAAAGGTTGGTAAGGGAACTAAAGATGTAAAGAAGAAGAAGAAAGCAGCTTTAGTTGAAGACAAAACTGCAACTAGTAAACCATCTGAACATTTGAGTAGCAATGATCATATGTATAGTGAAACTGTTCGTCCCCATAAGCATGAGAAGCAAGAGAAAATGCTTCAACTTGAGATTGATGCTGAGGTTATTGAACCCTCAGCTACTGGTGTTCGAAATAAGTCATGGAAGTCATTGGCTGATGGTGAGCAAGAGCCTAGATCAATTCTTAAGAATCGGGATGAACCCATACAAGTTGCTCCAGCGAACAGCAATGTTCAACTTCCACATTGGAAGCACCCAAAAGATGAAATTGAGCTGAGTTATGCACACCGTGTTGGCCAACTTACACAGAATAAACACCGGGAGGAAACTGTTCCTGCAGCTTCTGAGGGGAAGAAAAAGAAGAAAAATAAAAAGAAGGTTACAGATGATAATGAATTGACAAATGGGTTTGTTGAAGTCAGTGTGCGTCATACTTCTGGTAAGGGACAATATTATTTTGTTGTTAGTTTTTTCTTAAACTTTTTTTATTGGATTAGTTAATTATATAAAATCTAACTAAGTCTTAAAATATCTTTGTCACCAATAATATCCTGATCTATTTTTATGTAATTTTTAATATATATTATTAAGTACAAGTATGTAGTATATTATAATAGAAAGGTCTTCCTGTTCTCATAAAAACCATTTTCACTCTGATAAAACGCCTGAATCAATCATTTTTATTTAGTGATTTAGTAAGACATTAGGTAAATAATCTCTTCAAAGATAATTTTAATTTCCCACCCACATAGGTAACTGAATAAAAAAAATTGTTATAGGCTTAACTTTTGTTTAATAAGTATCAGGAACCCATTTCGTAGGCAGCAGCTTTAATCTGACAAATAATTATTGTGTTCCACAGATGTATTCAACAATTTAGTCAGTTAATGCATTCATTTCAGAGCAAGAGTATTATGAAAGTTACCTTACTCTATGCGCTTCTATCTCAACTGCTCAAATACGTTTTTAATAGTTTTAATTATTTCTTACGAACGGTATGAATTTTTAAATTATATCTTTAAATGTATTTTGTATAATTTTCCAGAGAAATGGTCAACAGTGAGTTCGTCTGAAGTGGAACGTCCATCAACCAAACCTAGTGAACCGCCTGTATCGGAAGCTCACAGTGACGCTCATATTTTAATTGTTGCACCAGCGATTTCGGCTGTGCCTGAGAAAAGTACAGAGGTCAGTGAGGTTCAGCTGACCCAGCCTAAGGGACCTTCTAAGCAAGTGCTTGAATTAGAATCTAGGATCAAAAAGATGCACGTCCAAATTCAGGTTGGTATAAATTGTGTTTTAATTTTAATTAAAAAAATTATATAAACACTTGTTAACTTAAAATTCCTAGTATTATTTAGTATACTTTGTAGTAGAACATTCTAATGCTGTAATCTGCCTGTTCACATTTACTGGTTATTTATGTTATCACTCTATATGACTTAAAATACTCCATAGTTAGAATTTTCTTTAATTCAACAATAATATATGTAAAGTTTGTATTGTTATATGTATTAATTACCGAGAAAAATTTAAAAGCACCGGCAATAAACCTAAAGACTCAATAAGACTTTGAAACGACATCTAAAGGTTGTGTTAATGTATAATTTCTCTAGATATTTATTTCTATAGTTTTTCTCTTACTACTTTCTTATTTGCAAGCTAGTAAGATTAATTTTCTTTTGGTATCTTTCTTTCACTGATCATATTTTTAAACCAGTACATATTTTTTTAATGTAATACTTACCTTTATAAAACCATTAATAATAACTTGTAATGAAATCCTTTACATGTTCCTCTAGAAACGAGACTCGCAGATATCGGAACTGCAACAGCGCATTGCCGATGCTATCACTCCCTTGGAGATGCAACGGCTTAAGAGCGAGTTGAATCGCAAGACTCAGGAGACCGCGGAACATCAGAAGAAGAGCGATATCCTCCAGGCTCAATTCGCCAACAATGTCTCCGAACTGATGGCCGGCAATCGACAACAGGATACCCTTAAGGTGAGTCAGTGCACAGTGTACACTAATTTTACTTCTGATGTTTAAGTATATCTCGAGATCAGAATCCCTAAGTCAGAAAATAGAAAGTTCTTACATGAGCATTAAAAACTAATCTTGTATTTGACATAGTAAAATTTGTATTGCTATGTGGGTAATTGTAGCGTATCATTTATATTGTTTTTTTGTATACAATGCACAAACATTGTTTATATAAGGCTTTAGTTTTATTACTTGATTTGCGTTAAATTATTGTCAGTATTATTCAGTAATAATTTTTATGAAAATTTATTTAATAAACTATTTTTCAAAATATCAGATTCCGTTATCCGTGTCATTGAATAGCTTTGTATTTTGCTAGAAAGGAAGCTAATTTTTTTCTACGTTTCTCATAAATAGATTATCATTCTCTTAAAATTAAGTAGAACCATGAGTACAGTATTGTATAGTGTAATCTGTATAGCAATTACTTTACATCACGCACGGCTAAT
This sequence comes from Coelogynopora nodosa, assembly GCA_034780555.1. NCBI lineage: Eukaryota > Metazoa > Platyhelminthes > Proseriata > Coelogynoporidae > Coelogynopora > Coelogynopora nodosa. Next base: position 19,917 of record JAUZND010015863.1, on the reverse strand, counting down.
AAATACACTTACAAAATTTGTATCTAAATATACATTTATACCCTGTTTATAACGTACACGACTATAAAGATACAATTGTATATTAAGTATATACTAATAATCCCTTTATCTATTTCACTCGGTACAAAAGTACATTTCAGTATAGTTGTTGAAAAAACTTTTGCCGTTGGTCTAAAAAATAGTCGTGTCATTCTTTCGCAGTGTTTGCATCAAAGAAACATTTCTCTGACCGATTCAGTATGAATTTAATTATTGTTATACATTGGTCCCTTCAGTAAAATCAACTCATTTTTATTTCATGTACTGATTTACAAGTGATAATATTTTTTAAAATCATACACTGTTTTACAACGTTTTACAACTAGTTCCTGAGTGTAGTTACCATTATTATACTGTACATATTGATCATAATACAAACATGTTTTAGTCACATTGAGATTGGACTTTTTCATAGACAAAATACAGTAATTCGAAAAACGTGAATTAAAATATACATTTATCCAAAATATATCCTAAATTTCTTGTATTTTTTAAAGTTAATATTATGAAGTAATTTCACTATTATTTGTTGCATGTTCTGAATACTTCATTACACTACAACCATTTGTTACACATTCAGTTAGTAAGCTTGTTATAACATAATTTAAGTAATTCAAACAAATACACATTCTCTCTAGTCTTATTAAATTGGTTTTCATGCTTTATATTATCTGTTATATAATGTAGGACTAATTTCAATAAAGTTTAGTTTATTTTCTTCATTTTCGAAAAATGTTAAATTCTCTCGATATTTCTGTCGAAAAGCATTCACTGGAAATGGCTAATCAAGAAAAGAATATGGCCATAGCTGAAATAGAGCGCATCAATGGTGTGCTCCTGCGGAAGGAAATGGAACTCACCGATCTCAACAAGCATCGAATGAAAGTAGCTGCCGAATCAAAAGCTCATCAAGAAACAGAGCAACGTCTTCAGGTAAATGATTGTAATCGGTATATCATAATATATATCTTACCTAATTCATTTTATATATTTAATTAATATACATATTTCGGAGTCGTATGTGCTTTAATTACCATTTTAAATATTATGATCTATAAATTTTAAATCCTTTCCAATGATCATCTTGCTCTCCTGAAATTTGTTAAAATAATTTTTCTATTGCAGTTATAAATCGATTGTTATAGAATAATGGTAACCATTTGGTTCTAGTATCCAGCATTATTTTCTCCTCGTCGATATTCCACATTGAAACCAGTATTTATTGATTTCAGGTGATGACCGCCGATAAGAATAACATGCAGACCCGCTTTCAGACCGTTGAGCAGGAACTTCGTCAATTGCAACAAATTAGTCTAGAGAAGGACGAGGAGCTTAAGGTAACCTCTCAGCATATTCTCAGCAAATATACTCTATTAAAGTGCATTGACACGTTTTAAAGTACTTCTCGTGAAATATTTTTTATTATATTGACTATTTCTAATTTATCTCTCATTTAATGTTATTTTCTCATTTTGTTTCATTATCTTTTAATTATTATTAATGTATTGCTCATTGTAATTCTCTTTATTTAATTTTAAAAAGAATTAGAATTACATTAAACAAAAGAATGATAATGACAACATTTTATAGGGTTACATTAAATAAAAGGGAAATACATGAGCATATTTGAGAATACTACAGATGCAATTATTGAGTGTCATCTTATAAATGATTAAAACATTAAACTTCTGGAGAATTTTGGGACTTGCGTTCAAAGCGACTATAAACGGGTGTATATAATCCTGAAAAGTTGTAATTTGGCATTTACGACAATTGGCCACTGTGCTGCGAAATAAAAGAATTATAAGAAAGATTAACTATAAATATGAGAGTTATAATAGGTATGTGAACCCTTGGGTCCGCCATAGCAAACGATTAATTATGTCTATTGTGTGCGACGTCAGTGAAAAACGAGCCGATCTGCTTTTACTCTATATTGTATTTATAATATATTACTTATTTTTATAATACTTATAATTATTTATAATATAATACTGTAACGAACTGTGTTGCAGCACACATTCTTCATTTATTATATACTATAGATTATTTTGTTATGTTAACATCAGTCTTCAGAATTAAATTAGATATATATTATAAATTTCAATAAATCCCCTAATATTAATGTATCAGGTGATGTATAGTATAAAAATTATTATATGTAATATATCATGTTACAGTATTGTAAAATGTACTTTGTAAATCTATTTTGGATTTACTGGAAATATTTTTAAAATGCGTTTATTTATGTTAAATCCGTCAGTGGAAACAGCGTTTTTATTTATATTTAGCTTCTGTTATACAATAAAAGTAGACTTAGAATATTACCAAGAAAATTGTTAATCGAATACGATGTACCACGAAATAATATTTTTTGCATTAACTAAATAAGATTGAGCGGTCGTTTAGTTTTCAGTCACTGTTTTCCGTTTTCTTGTAAGAATTTTGAATAAAACCATCATATTCTGTTAAAATTATTTTTTATTTGATGCCTCCAACAATAGGTAAACTAGTTAACTGTTTAAAAATATCGATTTGTAATGATTTCACTTATTTAACCATGATCTGTTGCTTTTGGAATGTCATATTGATCTTCTACTAATCAATTGTTTTCTAATGTTAGTTAGAATTTGCAAATACTACAGTTAGAACATAATTATTACAGGAAAGTGTATGTATTTAGAATTGAACTCTAGTTTAATAATATTATATGACATCTATTGTACGCTACCTACACAGCCTCTTTAATAGTATAGTAATCACTAAACAGTCTCGTCAGTCAGTTCAATAGATCATTAGCCTATGTTTTTCACGTTTATCTAATCTGACTATCTCGAATTAGTTGCGGTGTTTTACCTTTAATAGTGATGTTATATACCGACTGCTCACTTGATACCAACTGACCTATCGTTAATTTACAACCCTCTTCAAAGTTGTTCATAATCAATAATCGTAACTCTATTACCGCACTATATCTGATGACTGCTTCTACCCACTAAAGTTGCAATATAATGAGCGCTAGGGCACCTCCAAATACTATATAATACTATCCAGGTAATTAATCTGTTTGTGTGTACTACATGTTCATAATCTGACTATTAAAAATATAGCTATCTCTACTCTTTGTATGGTTTGTATTTGTCATAGTTAGAAGTACGCTACCGGTTTACAGGCAGGCGTTTTTACATATATATGTGTATTTACACGTAGGGATGGTTAGTAAGTTGTCTGCCGTCGGCATATTGCGATGATGTGTTAAAATCAATATGCATATGTAAGTGCCGCATGTGTTGTGCGATGCCAAGTCTGACGATTTTTATAGTATTTTAAATTGTCCCCTGTTTTTTATGACGTAAAGCTGAGTATAGGGCGGATCACCAAATGACGAACACATTTTAGGTCTAAAATTTGTTTGAGGTCTAATTAGTGTTATATAAAAATAGAATCGAATGTTTTAATTATTATAAAAAATATTCTTTACACTAATTTAGGCTTAGTCTATATAAAAAATAGGTAACAATTATTATAAAATAATATATTTTATAATATTAACGAATGCTGTATTTTTCCGAGTTGCTTAGGAAACATAGAGAAGTTGTGTTTTTTATTTAGTTAATATCTCACGTATCATAAGCTCCATCCCTCTTTATAGTTCTAAAACAAATTTCCTATAAATATTTGTCTAAACACATTTTTTATATTAAGCAGATGACGTTTATTGATTCAATCCTTTGAATGATTCTCTCCATCCTTAAATTCACACCCACTCTCCATTCCTCCATCTACTATTAACACAACTAAATTACGTGTTTTAGTCAGCTAACCTCACACAACTTGCACACAACCTCAATTCTAATCTGAGACTGAACTGTTATTGGTGAAATATATCCCTTTTAGTTGTTTTACACCTGACTTTGTTTTTTTCTGATATGGTTTTTAATTTGCCATATAGTTTCGGTTGGGTTGTCACTACTGACATCGGCCTAGTTGTGCACGAATTGTAAACAGGCTTGTCCGATGGTGACTTTAAGACGTTTGATGGCTGAGAGAGGCGAGAGTTGTCTCCGACTTATCTCGTGTTGTCTAAGGTATATATAGATTATAGTTTTAAAATCAGTAAAATTCGCTAAAATGGTAACTTTTCTATAAATACGATGCGCTCTATATCAGTGTCATAGCCTTTTGTGTTTTGCAAAATATTAGTTTTGTTTGTCTTCGGTTTTCTTCTTTACCATTCCTGTACAATCTACTTTCTCGTTATTTTTTTATGATACCATTAAATCGTTTAGTGTTGGTTGATTTGCGGTATATAACATATGCTATTTAATTTGGAAGATGGTCAAATTGAACCAAAGTTTCCAATGATAATGATTATTAATTTCATATTTTTATCACTGGTTTTTGTTTTTATACGTCATATTAAATGATTGTATTTGATCTGTTTATATTTGGTTTTTGATAAATCAACTATGAAATACATTATTTATTACATTTTTAACAGTTGTGCATCTAGATGGTGCAATTTAACCATTAGCATGAAATTTAAAAACACTATTTTCAGATATAATCATTTTAGAGTTAAGACAGAAATGTATGTTACAAATTTAAACCCGATTTTGTGTTTAAATACATTTTTCAACAGAAATTCCTGTTGCAATTTATTAATTCCTAAACAATTTCAACAATGGATCGTGCCCTTCTGTTTTATGTTTCCGTTAAATGAGTGTCTATTTTTACTGAAGACTTTTAAAGCTCAGGTTTTTAATCTATTATAGAGTGTAAAACAGGAGTTGTTCTCATCTCTGGACTCTGCAAAGTTTCGTGAGTCTGGAGAAGGTCAGGAGGACATCGCAACCTCCGAATATCAGGCCAAGTAAGAATTATTGTATGCTGTTTCCATTTGGATGAGTTATATTCGATGAATTCTGATAATCATTTTTAGTATTATTATTTTTAGCAACAACTTGTGATTATTTCGTATTGTTTTCTACTTGCTCTTAGTTGCATTTATAACTCTTAATTATCTGTTGTTAATTTTTGTTAGATTTAATTTTGTGCAGTAGTTAAAGAATATCTATGTATATATATTATTCTACCTTTTAGTTTGACAGCACTAAAAACCCAAGTTGGTGAACTTGAAAGCCAAGTGAATCAGCTAATGCAAGATATTGAGCAAGAAAAGTCTACCAATTCGGTAAGTTTATGATTTGTGATTGTTGTTAAGTGCAAACGGATCCGTTGCAAAGCGCGGTATTTGTGGTGTAGAGATTTTGATATTTGGTTTTTCGTCAACTGAACCTCTCATGAAATTTGGGTTCGGTGTAACTACCTTGTTAGTACAGTTGATATTGTTCAAAAACCATTGTAAATATAAAAATTAAAATTAGGATTTATTACTTAGTCATCATCTTACCTTTCATTTGATTTTACAGATATAATAATGGATTGTAAAAGATTTTCTGTTTCAATATTTTTTTAGAGTTTAAATTGTAAATTAAAACATTAAACTTGTTCTGTTGGTATTCCTTAAGAATATTAAGTGTGTTAAAATTATTGTACATGGTTTGATAATTTAAAAGTTTGGTTATGAGTGCTATTGAACGTCTATTGAGAATTGAGGAAGAGAATTATATTGTCATTATAAGGTTAAATCTAACAGTAAACACCTACAAAAATTATATCAAAATTGGCTAACATCTGTAAATTATACTGTAAACAACTATAGTATTTTGAACGTTACCTTTTAGGATCTTAAATCACGTTTGGAAACTGCACACACAGAGGCCCAAAATCGAGAAGCGGAATGGCGTCAACAGTCCAATATTGTGTCCAGTCTCCAGTCGCAGATTGACGTAAGTTAGAAATTATTGAAATGCATATTTATTTATTCAACTAAAATGTGTGACGCTTAATTTTTATAAAAGTTCTAGAGGAGATGGTAAAAATTAATAAATTTCGACACTAACATTAAAAATGGATCATTGTAGTTCTTAAAAATAGATGAAATTGAAAATATGTTATATTTATCGTTTGAGCTAGTACTGTTAACATGAGTTATAATCTGTTTTATCTCAAAAACTATATTTTACATAAATTAAATCATCGATTATATTACATACAATCGCTTCAATTCACTTAATTTGGTAGCATTAGTTAAGAAAATTACACAATGAACAGTCACAGTTTAATTTTCTCATTAATTTATCTCATTGTCCCAGTATGATTAAGTTGGTGCTTGTTTAGTGTGCTCATTGTGCAATATAACATACATAATTAAATATATAGTATAATTGTAAAGGAAAGCCTTAAGGCTACTACATTAATGTCACGATGCAAATTACCATCATCATGTTCTATATTTTCAATAGTTTAGTGATTAACTGTTATTATTGATAGATTTAGGGGATTATCATATGTTTCTTCTAGTGATGCGTATACTTTAATAGTATTCCGTTTAATCAGTTACTTTAATTGATTAGATCAATCTGGAAAGCATGAGTTTGGGTTTATCAGTCTAGGTAATTATAAAGTAGAATCATAATATTTTAACCTGACACGTTGATTATTTCTCTTAGTACAACAGTGATCTTATTTGTATATATAATTGTACTACTTTTTAGTAATATGATCTATTGTTATTTGTTTCTGAAATTCGTCTATCATCAAATCGTCTGTGTTTAGTATATTTGCCCATTATTTCTGCATTGAGAAATATGCAAATACTACGTATGCTACTAATGATAGTGCTTCTTGATTGTGTATTTCTTGCTGCAGACGCTTCACTACCAGAACTCGTGTCTTCTTGACAATTCAGGAAGTGTGGCTGTCATTGAGAAACGACTAAGGTCTAGCCTTGATGTATGACAACATTTAAATTTTGAGATTTTGTTTGCTTCGTTTCCAGTTATTCATAGTAACTTATTATAACGGAAGCAAGTTTCTTAGTTTGATACAATCCTTATTTATTTCTTGATATCTTGTCAAATGTGTTTTCCGCTTTAATTCATTTTATTTTTTTGGCATGCAGTTAATATTATTATATATATATTTGACATTAAACTACAGAATGAATCACAATTTTTATTATATATATATATATAAATTATATAAATCTGCATCGCTTTGAAACAAAATTTGGTAAATGACGTATTCAATCTGTATTGTATATCGCAAATATCTATAATTTCTCTAATAATGTTTTTAAAAGTCAGAAGTTTATGTAAAACAATTTTTAAGTAAACGTTCGGTTTTAGGATTTCTATATACATTAGTATGCTTAATAATCGGATTGTGTTGTATTTTCTTTTAATAATTTTTCATTGTTATGGCTGTAATTATATGGTATATTAGTACCATTTTTATGTTTCCAGAAACCATGCTTTATTCAATAACAGAAAGGCGCGGAACTAGTGCACACTTTATCATTAATGTTGCTAATTTAAATTGCACAAAGAATATTAATTGCGGGCTTATCCGTAATACTCGTTAATACACTAAGGTTCAACTTTTGACATAATTGAGTATTGGTTTAATGCACAACTATTACAAGAACTGTAAATAATGCGTCCCGTCAGTATTCTAGGTATACATACTTTGCCTGCCCTTTTTCAGTTCTTGCATGACTGTATTTCTGACGACCTAAGTGTTCCTTAAACATGAGCTCTCTTGTACGTGCCTTGTACACATGTTCACGTATTCATTGTTGTTATTGACAGGAATTTGTTGCTGAGAAGAAGTCAGCTGCTGAGACCCTAGAAGCGGTGCGTGGTGAGCTTTCAACAGCATCAGAGCAGCTCTCCTCCTCACAACAGACTGTCAGGGACCTTGAAACGAAACTTTCTGATCTCGAAAAGATGCGTCAGGATGATTCGGTCAGCCTGGAGGAGAACAAGAGACTAAAGGAGGAGTTGGGACAGACGCAGGAACGTTGCGTCACATTAGAAAAAGATGTTGAGAATTCGAAAGTACAATTGAAAGAATATACAGGTAAGGGACCATCATCTGTATAAATACAAACCAAATATATTCAAATAATAATTAGCATTGCGTCAATTTGTATAGTGTTCAACTAGCTGTATGTTGTCCTTGAAAGTATTAATAATGCTGAAAATGACAACTTGTTGTTTACTATTACTTTAATGGTGAATGTCACCAATTATATCTGTGTGACAATCTGCTTGTTATTTAATGATATGCTCTAATTAGTTAAATTTAATAAATACGCCATGATATCCTAAATTCAATAACACTATATTTTTCATAGTTTTACATGACGTAAAAATCTGACTACTTTTTTTTTTTTGATAATTGATAACATTTTTTATCACAAATAAAGTTTACTATTTTTTTCATTATGTATTCTCATATAATATGCCTATAAAAGTTTAAAATACATCCTTTGTAGTCTGAATATGACGTCATTGTAATAAGTTTATCGTACCCAGATATTTTTCGAAGCATAACAATTATTTACTTATGTTCACTAAATACACCGAGTGCATTTGATATGTCAACAGTACATTACTGAGTGGACACTGTCTATTGCAGACGGAAATGGTGATCAGGATAACGTGCAGCAGCTGCGGGACCAGCTGGAATCCAGTGTGAAGGAGAGAGACGAACTCTTGCATCAACTCGAGGATCAGAAGAATTGCTTTGAAACCCAGAGGAAGGTAGGTCTACTAACTGTATTCATGATTGATTGGTACATGTTAAGTCACAACACTGGGTCAAGAGAAGAGGCCACAATTGACCAAAATGTGTGCATTGATTTGTTTTTTAGCCTTATTGTGTTATGAGTATTATAAAAATATCAATATCCACATTAAAAAAAATTTAATCTAAGATTTTAGAATTATTTGTGTTATTTAGTATATTTCACTTTGTTTTCCATTTCTGTCAGACGGTAATTGACGAATCAGAATCAGTCCTGCATAAGTTGCAACAGTCAGTGGAGGAAGAGGCAGTCCGCTTGAAGGGACTTATATCGCAGTCTGAATCTGAATGTCACCAGATCAAAGAGCACTCCGATGCCAAAATCACCGAGGTATCGAATCATGTATATTGTGATAATTGTAGCAATAATGTCATTCATATTTGAGACTTAGACTGGATAACTTGGGCTGTCTATGGCATAAAAATATTTATTGATGTACATTAGTACTACTCTTTAATTCCCACATGGCGAAGAAAAACATCAAATACTAACTGATATTTCTGACAAATATATTATTGCATTACAAAAGCTTTCGTTCATATTATTCTAAATCAGAAATAAATTACTATCCATGTTTTCAACAAATTGATTGTTTTCGAAGTATTAGTAATACAACTCGATATAAATAGACTATGTTTCGGTACCAATATACATTTCTCCCTCTTGTTTTTCGAGTGTTTTTGTTTCAACAATTTTGGAATATTTTATTTTTTCTAATCAGAGACTTTTCGCGGCCTTGAAAAACCCTCGTATTACCTGTTTTTTGGATTTTGCAGAAAAACATAGTATTAAACACATTTTAAGGTATATTTATGATGCATGGAAATTTAATTATGGACAGTATTAGTTAAAAACTAGTTAATGTTTTATAACTGTCAAAATTTTAATCAAGTGATGCAAAAAATCATTGAAAAATTAAAGCACTAAGGAATTTAAGCTTCGGTGTGGGCATGATAATGCATGGATTCGCATCACATACTTGATTTGCATCAAAAATGATTAAAAGAAATGATTTTCCTCGTCATTTGCAATGTAAAAATAGTGACAATAATAACATAATAAACCTGAGGCATATTTTAATATAATGAGAAAAATATTTGCATGATGTCATTTCATTAAAAAAAATTAATTAAGACCAATCGTATAATTGTTGTTGGTGTAACAAGTGAAGCACACATGAGTGATTTGATTACTTCACAAAATGTTCCACCAATGATACCATTGTTTGTATAGTAACTGTACTTAATTGTAGGTTTATTTACGTAGTTACTGTTTTTATGTATTTATGTAGTCTTAAAATGGCGATGTTCGTGTTTAACGTCTACTTTAAAAAAATTGTTTTCAATAAGTAAAACGTTTATAATATCTTCTTACATGCCTAAATACCATTTCACAGGTTCAAATGAGTTGGTGTCCTGAATTTCTTCTTCATTTATTTATTGTGGATGTAGGTCTGTTCTTTTGTAAATTATTCGTGATATATTATAACATATACTATTAACCGTTTTGTGTAGTCGGTAACCGTCTAACTAAACACACTATTTCTAAAATTTATTGATTTTTCGATTTGATATTGCGACTGACAGCCTTAGAATTTTCTATTTAATTTTATTTGTGAAAATCGTTTTCCTTCAATACTGATTTTAGAAACTTATATAGTTTAATCACAAATGAAAGATTGCTGCAAAATTAACTTGGCTATATTATTTAATTGTTTAGCGTTACTACTTTTTTTATAATTAAACTTACTTTTTACCATAACTAACATTACAAGTTAACTAACACTAAGATATTTAACCATTTTTTCATGGTGTTATATTTGTTTGTTCATTGTTATATTTGGATTTAACAATTTACAAATATATCACTTTATTTCTAATTTTCCGTACTTAGTGTTTCATTAATAGTCAAATGTTTTTCTAAATTTTAGCTACAAACTCGTCTTGAGGAGTCTGAGAAGTTACATGATCAATTGAAAGTTCAAGTTAATGAGCTCTCGGAAAGTCTCAGTCAAGTAAGATAATTAGCTGTGCTGTTATTTTACATACATACCTTTTTGGTGTCAGTTTTGTTTCGTGTTACAGTTTTTTTTTACTGTTTTATGTATTGCGATTTATTAATATTATAGTAGGCCTGTATAATATATTTATCTAATATTATATCATTTCAACCAATTTTTTAATTAGTTTATATCCGCCCTACTAATAATCCTGCTTAAAACATCGTGTCGCCATGTTAACCTGAATTTATTTTAGTTGTTTTTATATTATTTTATAGAATCGCATTAGATATGCTTGGATTGTTTCTTAGGTATTATAATATATTAGGGAATAATGTCGAACTGTTTTTATATGTTTGTTTATTTACAAGTTTCTATGTTTATTAATTTTTCTTTCAGTTTGCCTTTGTTACGTATGTGTTTTATTTTATAATTCGCCTATCTGATTGTTCTTAATTGGTATCCATGTACATTGCATAATTATAGCATAATCAATAAAGCTAACTCTCTGATGCTAATTTCCCCCCTCCAGGCGCAGTCAGCGTCCAACAACTCTGAGTCAGAACAGCAGAAAACCACGAGCGAACTCGTCGATCAGAACACTCGCCTCACCGAACTACTCAAGGAGGCGCAGGATGCACTTCAGACCGAGAACGACATTGTCGCCGATCTGCGCAAACAGATTGCCTCCTCTCCTCCCTCGGCTGACTGTCAGCAACAGGTGAGTTCTGGTCCTCGTCATTTTCAGTGATTAACAAAATACCCCAAAAATGGGGGGAGATATTTGATTAAAGTATTTCGAAACTAAACTCCAAAATATAACAATGCTGAAAATAATGAAACTGGGCTACCTGTTAAATAGATAGGGTATCAAAATCTAACATTTTAAATAGTTGGTATATACTTAGCTTTTTATGCTATGTTATAAAATGTTGGATTTAATGCAAAGTGTAATGTTGTTTGTTTTTTCAGAATGGTCCGATGGAACCTACACCATCATCGCATGTAAGTGTTCACATTTTTTAGCTTAATTGCCTTTCATTAAATTATTTACTGAAAGTATAATTATCTAACTAAAATATGTATGAATTAATTAAGACGATATCAACATATAAATTGTCTTCGGTTTTAACAACCAATTTTCCTTATCAACGTATTTCCAAGGACGCTGACATTTTCTGTAAGGCATTTCGAAGATTACCTACACGTAACATTTTAAATATTTAAACAATGAATTATTGTTTAGTTATTTTATTGAATAATAACATTAGAGCGTTTGGAGACGGGCGAAATGAAACCATTTTCGTCCCAAATTACCTTTGTGAAAATATTATACTGTTGAAATCCAATTAACAAAACAATAAATGAATCAATTTGAAGTTGATGAATGTAATGTCTCTCACTTTGACGTTGTTATTTTCATTGATTTTATTATTATATATTATTATACTATTAATACATATTGACTTTTATTATATATTTTTTACATATATTTTAGTGCGAAACTCAAGAATCTTAATGAGGACCAACGACTTTCTCTATTTTTCGTGACTTATGAGTTACCTTCGCAACCATCACAAACTCTTTTTCTATTGTTCCAATCAATAAATTCTGTAATATCATTTTACTGACTATTTAGTAATAGTAATATCATAATACATTTAACCGGTAAACATAGTTTCGTAAGATGAAAATGATCATGTTACATATTTTTTGAAACCTTTGTTTATAATAACATTACTTCCGAGTGATTACCATAACTAAGTGTTCTGTTGTTATTATTAAAATGTCATAGCCCTGCCTTGGTAACTAACGATTGATCTGCCTGTGGGGATCAATATTGACAGGACACAGCATAGTGCTAGTGAGAATCTTACATTTTACAATATTGTATTTATGGCGGTTTGTTAACTTTTCGATAACGCTTGGTTTTATTTTATTATGTGCCAACTAAGGCTGTTGTCTAGTAATGTGTCGTCTTGTTGTTGAAAGCACACGTTCTCAGGCAGATTGATTGGGTTACTATGTTCAATATTCTAATTGAAATGTTTTTTTTAGGTTACATGCTTTCATTTTGTTGTTGTTTTAGTATGTAACTTATTTTCAAAGGGAGTTTCAAATAGGCCTTTCTCTACTTGACAATTATGTCCTTATTTACTGAGTTATAATCACGTAGGACTTATTTATATGCTTATAAGAGATTACATGTTGCGTGTAACAGGTAATGCTACTGTTAAATAGTAAAACAGTATACAAATTAGAAAATAATTAATTGCAAGATAATTTTTGAAAAATGCTTAATTATTTTTAAAGTTTTAATAAAATGTTGAAAAAATTAATATATATGCAAAATTAATATTACCTTTTTTCTATAGATTTAGTATTCTTTTAACGGTATAGTTTTTAATTCCTTATTACCGCATACAATGCGAACCTCTTTAAAGTTATCCGTTAAATTAACTATAGATCCTCCGTTTTAATTGTTTTCAACTTTATTTTCTTATAACTATTCATAAGTAATCAATTGATATTGATGGCACATGTCAAAATTGTGTTTTTCGAATTAATTTTTATAATATAAATTAGAAATACTTTGTCTTGGGTATTTAAAATGAAGTTGTTTTTTATGTCAGTTCAACTTTAAACATATTAAATAATAGACATGTTACTACTGTTTGCTGGTTATACCATTGTTAGTAGAAATGTTTAAATCAGTTGCTTGTTTTGTGCTGTTATGATTAATTTTGTTTTTGTCAACAGAGTTCTTCTAATTGTTAAGTCTCCTACCGCTTTACTGTAAATATTCCATGGTCTTAGTTAATCTTGTGTCACTACATTACCTTACCTCGTCAACTCATTTGATGTGCAAAGGTAAACTGTTCGAGATGTCGATTAACCTGCTCTATTCTATTATTTATTAATATAACAACCTGTATCACTTGCTCGTATTGAACTATGTTTACATGTTTTAAATTCAAGTTTCGTGTAAATTGAGTATACTCATCAATTTAAGAAAATAAATCATCTAATGTTTTAATAATTCTTTATTATTCTTAACTACAGCGTTGACTGGACTGGTTTTCAAGATTGTCATTTTTTTTCGATCTATACTTAATTTTTCATCAAGACTCCGAATCAGATACCGGATCTCCTAAATTATTACTTTTACTAGTTATTAGCTCTAATATACTATCTATAAAACACTATTTATCTTAAATTTTGCAAGTCTAGTATTTTCAAGATGTATATTATTTTTAATGTAAAGTTTAGATTTCGAAAAAGCAAACGAATCTTGAGTAATAAATTGGTAATGCCATACACAGTCATGAGTAGTGCCTTTATAGTATATACTCCTGAAAACTATTTCCATTCTCTAAAATCCCAGCCATAAGCGTGTCGTGTGATCCGGGGCTATCGAGAAGCCGCATAAAATGTAGTAAGTAATATCAAAATGCGCACGGTTTATCCCGGAAAGTTAAATCCCGTCCTATATAATATTAAATTTTCAAAATAACAACAATTTAGTCTTAACCAAATTTTTAAAAAGTTTCACTTGTAACATATTTAATAGAATCGAATGTTTTAATAGTGATAATAAATATATTTATTTATACGCATTAAGTATGTCTTGACAAGCAATATAATATTAAATAAGAGAAGAATTATGCGTAGTCTTTATACTCGGTGTTTTTATTTCGCTGATGCTCGTATATAATAATATTATAGCATATATTTTCGAATCCATAAAAATGCTTTTGCTTACAAAAATCTGGAGTACTCTCATGCTGATTACGAAATCAATAATTACTGTATATTAAATTGCAAACTCTATTTTAATCAAAGTTGTGGTTGTTGCTGTATTTTTAGCGGATAGTTTTAAGTAGGTAATACAATTTTAAAATGCTAGAGTAAATAAACAATTGGTGTTCAACAGTTGCTAATTGATTCGCTTAACCCTTCGTCCGAAATTAAGATTTCGATTGAACTATGTTATGTATGAACTTGTTGTTTTTATTAAATAAAATGGCTAATATACTTTTGTCTAACTTAACATAAAATATTTTAACATACCAGACTAAATTGTGTTATCGTTCAACTATTTTATACCCCGGATTTACTTACTTGCCGATGATATTAGAAGCTAAAACTTAACATTAATAGAAGCCTACTTATAACCTGAATAGTAAAATTGATTATTAAAATAACCAACAATTTAAAATAATACTCGAATAGATTTTATGCTGGCGTACTTGCCTATTTATACTAGTAGTTTATTTAAATTATATCAAACTATTATGAATCATATATACTGAATATATCATATATAATGAATCAAGTCAATCGGTTGCATTGATGAAAATTTATAGCATGTATGAGTCAATATATAGCATGTTGTTTTACTAAGCTTGAGACGTATCACGCCGTATCCGTAATGTTAGCTTTGAATGCTTTAACAATGATCTATCAGCGGTTGTCAAAAATTGCATTTTATCTAACACTAATTTACTAAATGATCTTGCTAACAATATCAATGCGGAAGAAAGTACGCCAGCATTGGGACTTATGGAAATTAGGGTAAATTAGAAGAAAACACTAATTATAGTCAGTAAAAGATGAAATTTGCCACTCAATAATTTGCCATTCTCTATCACCAATTTGTAATAGAGAACGCCTAAAACAATGTAATATGTAATTAAAGGTTAAATTCAAGCTGGGGGCAATACTACCTATATATTATTTAATTATACAAATTTAACATCTAAACGTGTATATTATATATACAGTAAAAATCGCGCTTATATGAAGGTGCTTTTTGTCCGGCCAACTATTTTTAATGGTCCATATCAAAGTTTCGAGTCTTCATTAATAATTTTACTTAGCATATTTCACGACAGTACATATAGTAGTACTAGCTACATACAGATCATTTCTCTTACCAATTTTATTACATTTCACGGCAGTAGCTGCATTCACTAATTATGCCATACACCATTGCTTATTCCAATATGATTTTGTAATGAGAAACACTCTTTAATTAAATTAACAATCGTAACATTTGTGCTGCCTATATTACATGATAACCATAGCCTTTCCCATAAAAAACGTTACGCACCCTGTATAATAGAGGTTTTTTTTCTGGTCCTACAGACTTCGATATGGCGAATTCTACATAATTACTTTTACTTTAAGTGAACCACATTTCCTATTCCACTAAAAATGTAGTAAAGTATAACTTAACTCATACCCAAATGTGTGCTTTATAATGAACACACATCCTATAAACCTTATCATCACGTATTTAGGAATGCACAAATTTGTTATAGCTACCATATTCGTATTTTAACAATGCCTTTACATGTAAGTAAATATAACAAACAAATAATAGTATATTTAACCAAAATACAACAGATGTGTTATAAATGTTACTAGGAAATAGTATATATATACAAACTAAAATAATATGAAACAAACAACAAAGTGTACTTCACATGCGAATTACCCGAATTCCACAAGAAAAACAATATTTATTGTGTAATCAAATCGATATTGATAAGAGATTCAAATTCACGATTAGGTATTTTAATCACAGCCAATTAAAATTGATTGTACATTACATTTATGATTATTACACTCAAAAAATCACGTCGGGTAATCAACTGACCTACACATAGATTCAATACAATCACTCACAAACATCTACGGATATAATTAGGACTTTATAGGTGCGTATAACACGAAAAAATATGATCAGACTATATATATTTTTAAAAAGCAATAGTATTATCAACGTTCGCATCGCATCCATCCAAATGTATGGTTCTGAAAAAGTTTTATTGTAAGATGCGGTCGATAAGTACTGGAAAAGTCGTCAAAAGTCGTCAAACAATAGTATCAGGAACCTCATTGATCGAATTTAGTTCTGAGTAAAAGAGCCTAGAGACTTGGTAGAGCATCGGACCGATTTCCTGATTACTGAGCCATTCCATTGTTGATCGTGGATTATCCAAGATGTTCAGGAAAGCTGTGACATAGTTAAAATTATGAGAAAAATTATTTCTTCAAATATTATTTCAAAGTATTATCTGGTAGTAATGGATATAAAATATATATAAATATTCTGCATTAACATATTATTATAAAAAAAGAGAAAAAAATAAACTGACACTGCGCTTAGAAGAATAAAATATTGTAAAAGATATCGATTAGTAAGGATCTTCTCAGATGAATTGATTAAGGTTGGTTATATGATTTAAAATTTAACGAAAATCGGTTATGTCACTGGCGAAATCCATACTTTTGATATAAATATAACAAATAAAAATTATTGTTATGCGTAGTGTTTTATCATGGTTCATAGCAGCCAGTCAAAATAATTTTCCCTGATCAAACTGAATTTTCCCTAAATCCATAGTACATTATGTATAACTTGTCGGAGTAATATAGTTAATCATATAGTAGTAATTTGTGATACCATCATATGAGTTCATTATGTACAAAGTATAATAGAATAGTTTAACGTTATGCCAGTTTTGGACATTAACTGAAATACGAACAAAGTTTTAAAAATTAAACTTAAAAAATATATATTTACAGAAAATATTCAAAACATACATAACATTATTTTCACGTTAAATTATAATATTGATAATTTGAAGTTCTGTAATAATATAAAAGTCTATATTTTCCTTCACTTTAGATTATATATCTTAATTAATTTTTATTTTCCCTGACTGTTCCCCAAACATTTCAATTTTCATTTTCCCTGACCACTATGAACCATGTTTATTTAATCGTTATAAATTAATCGATTATTAAGTTTTTAAATGCTTGATTTGAATAATATTTATTAATTTAATGTAGGAAGACAATAATATAGGAATAATACACATCTGTTGAAGTAAATAAACATGGAGATGCTAAGTTCCCGAGGGTTTATCACGCAGTATTGTCTAATGTCAAATTATGGATAGGTAACTTGTAAATACAATAAAATGGAGGGCAATATTATCTTTTAAGATATATCATTTTAGTAATAAAGACTCGAAGAGATATATAATATATAGAATAGAGTATATATTTACACGCAGAGCGTTAGAATGCAAAGTATGCTATAGGTTGTCTGCAGCTTTTTCATTTCACATAATTCTGTTTTTCCAAGTAATTTCAAACTACAAACTCGTTTTTTCAAGAATAATTGACATTTGTGTAGTTTATTTCACTGTTTGCATCATGTTATATTTACTACTATTCTTTTTTAATTGAGGGAGTAAACCTAAAAGCAATTGTTTTACTCATTATGCCACGAAAATAATAAATTTGAAAAATGCTATTACATAAAAGTAATAGATTCCAGTTAAGTTTATTTCCTAAAATGGTTAAATTCTTATCTGGAAAATGACCTCAATTCCAAATTTTTGTCTCTCAGGTCAATTAGTCATTTTCTAGGTCGCAGACACCCTGCTACTAATACCTATACATATTATGTAAAACAATTATGTCTGCTGAGATTGTTCATACACTTGATACTTATTTACTAGTATTTTTAATAGGTAACCGAAAAGTCTGAGAGAAATGTACAATATTAATTAATTTACTAAAAGTAATACGTAAAAATAAAAATTCAATAAAAATAAATATGAAAACGCTAAATATTGGTCCGAGAGCGAATAATATGTCTATATATTGATTATTAAATAAAATTAATTAAAAAAATAGCTTTACAGAAAGAAAACGTTTTTACATCTTAATTATTAAATAGAATATTTAAATTTTTTTTATTTAAGTATGATCAATTTCCAGATAAACTCAACACACTTATAATTAATGAACTATAATTATAAATATTAACCCTAACAGCACCGGGCTCTTTAAGTCTATTGAGCCGGAGGGTAGGTTAAATTGACTCACCAGTATTTAGCCTATTATGTAGTTCAATATTACCAATTAATTATTGAGTAGTTTTATAGGCAATTCTAAACATGTCGTTTGTTTTCTAATCAGACACTAAATATATTAATGTATTAAATAGGATGATCAACTAAAGTTTCAAACTAAATGTTTAAATACTTTTCGATATAGACAAAACTTAAAAAAGGGTTCACTTTGATGTTTGTATTATTAACTTACACAGTATATTCTATGAAAATGTATGCAATTATTAAAATAACTTTTTAATGTAATTAAATAATATACAGTGAATATAACTTATCATAGTTAACTCACCAAATAGCGAAGTAGGATAGGTTAGGCCAAGTTGGATGATGGGGTCCGCCATAATGGCCTTCCACAAGGCACTATCTGTTGAGAGGCCAATCAAATTATCTGCGGATGGATCGTTTCGTTCCGGACTAAGAAGGTGATCCAACTGAGTAGAAAAATATAAAGACAATAGTAATTGCTGTACGTGGTTAGTTTAATAATTATATTATCAACAAAATCCTTACCTCAGTGCACTTACACACATTAAATTGATCACAAATTGCATTTACGATAGAAAACAGCAAGTCTCATACAATAAAACACTCTCAACACATAAAACCATACACTTCGGAGTATCAGCAACACTTTTCAATTGCTACATGCGTTACATTTACGCTCTGAAAAAGAAACCCACCCAATACGCTGATGACATCACTATTATAATTACTATAGGCTATAGTCTATAGACTCGCAAACGTACACACTTGCGTACATTCAAAAACAACAATAATACATACCTCCATACACTCAATATTAAATACCTTAACAGATCATAACATCCAACTCTCCATTCTAAAATTCAACACCACACTTTTCATCCGACATACACTTATTCGACTTATACTACTATATAACAGTACTCGTGCTACCAACATTGACTCCTTACTTCGCGATGCTTCACTAACAGGTGGTTCAGGGCTTGTGCTTGAGTTTTCGAATCGGCAGGCTGTTACTTTTCCAGATCATCAAAATATTGTATTTGAGCGGTACGAGCATTTTTCAGAAAACTGAGTCATCTTTGATTGAGAGAGGTCCTCAAGCAGACTTCTTGATGCTGTCTAACTGTCTTTGTATATTCAGGGTGTTCACACTTTTAGACCAACATAATTTTAGGATATTTTAAAGATTTTTTTGTAATATTAGATTATTTAAAGACAATTTTTAAGCAGTTCAGCATTACTTA
>JAUZND010015852.1:0-27268 GCA_034780555.1 Coelogynopora nodosa | reverse complement strand
CATTAAACTATGAACATTAAACTACGAGCATTAAACTACGGGCATTAAACTACGAGCATTTAACTACGAGCATTAAACTACGAGCATTAAACTACGAGCATTAAACTACAAGCATTAACCTATAAGCATTAAACTATGAACATTAAACTACGAGCATTAAACTACAAGCATTAACCTACAAGCATTAAACTATGAACATTAAACTACGAGCATTAAACTACGGGCATTAAACTACGAGCATTTAACTACGAGCATTAAATATATAAAAGCTTATATTACAAACAAACATAATCTTAAACCTTATTTCAATAACAACTCATATTGCAAATATTCCAATTATAACATTCTCATTATAAAGTGATTGATTTATTAAGTTAAAAGGAATATTATAATGACAATAAGGTATAGTTTATAGCTCACATCAAGAAACTTCTCTTGATAGTTCTGCTTGGACATGTATCTTCTGAGCTCTAACATGGAGATTTCGCCGTTGCCATCGTTGTCGATGTCCTCAAAGGCCATCAAGAAGTGCGACATGTTGGCGTCTGCAAAACTGGAAACAAATTGGAAAATAGCACAACACTAAACCAAGTTAACTGAAAACTGAGTCGGTCGTTGAATTTACAGTGAATTTGTGTTTGTACTATATATGTCAATGGAGATGTACTACAATACAGAGCAAATATAAGTCTCACTTTCAATATGCTTTAAGTATTCCAACAACGTTTACAAGTGCATTAAACAGGTTTAGTTTTTGTCGTTCTGTTAAAGTAGCCCTTAATAAAAAAGATACATTTATTTAAATACCTCATTTTTGTGTAATTGATCTAGCTTAAAGTATAAGAAAGTGAGTCGGGATTTTGCTCTCGTTAATTATTACCTTATATATACTTTATGTTACGTGAACCAGCTATATAAAATGAAGACTGCTTTGTGTACAGCTGTGATGTATGCTTAAGGCTGCAATCATTTCTAACAGTCATTTAAATCTTGTTGACTTTTACGAATTGTGTGACATCGTTTTATGCCATATATACACATACACAACCCACATAACTGTGTAAAGTAAAATTTCGAATACCTACTTTAAATGATTTTGAGTTTCAATGAGTGAGCTATGCTGTTCTTATTTACAGATTGTTGATGCCTATGTAGCGTTTTTGATCGATTTAATCAACCATTTTAGACCATACTGCATCATCACATTTTCTACTGTTGTGCATAACATTTAACGCTCTGTTCTTCGTAAATACACGACAATAAATAAACATATAATATTACATATTTAATCGTTGTATGACCTTCCATGCCATTTATTAAAAATAGTAATTATTTTGAAAGAAATTATGTAAAAGGAATGGGAAACATTTACAAATAACCTCCAAATCTTATAATATATTATAATATGAAGTTCGACCAGTGAAGCCATAGGTAATTCGCTAGTTTATACAATCAAATTGTTTTGGTTGTCATTAAAGCAACTAATGATCATGTGCATGACTTTTATATTGTATTCTGTATTCCACTTATTTAAAACAAATATCATACTAAAATAAACGATAAACTATAGAATTGAATGTTTGAATGAAATATCAACAAATTAAGCGAAGTTTGACGCTTGGAGAACATTTTAAATGAGACACATTTAATAATCAAACTTAATCGAAAAATATAATAATTTTATATTAATAATAATAACATAAATAAAATTCCATTTTTATTTTTAATATTATTTTTAAGGCTATTCGTAAAATTAAATACAATAATTGCATAAACTAAACAAAAATAGTTTTAAATATTTATAGTCCAGTGGCGCCCGTAGGATTTTATAAACGATAGGCACTCTGTATTAAGGGGCCAAAACGATGTTATAACATATACAAAAATTACACTAAAATAAAATTTTACTAAATCTGTGTATATAAATGAACACACAACTGAGACAGAAATAACCACGGTTTTCTTTCTTTGAAATTTGATCAGAAAATAACATAGCTAATGATTAAGGGTCGAAAACTTTAGTCAGGATAAAAAAAATACTGAACGAAAATGCACATGCCGCCTAGCTGCGGGCACCACTATAGTGTGGAATCTCGATAGTATTATATTCACTGGTCATACAAACTAAAAAAGTTATATAAAAACAGAAAACAACATGCTCGAA
Source organism: Coelogynopora nodosa (assembly GCA_034780555.1). NCBI lineage: Eukaryota > Metazoa > Platyhelminthes > Proseriata > Coelogynoporidae > Coelogynopora > Coelogynopora nodosa. The sequence goes on along the minus strand of JAUZND010015852.1, from coordinate 25,104 downwards.
GTCAACTTACATCAGATGCCAATTCGAAAAATAAAATAAAAACGTCCCTTATCCTCCTTGATAAAATTTTTCAATATCAACCAGATGCACAGTTTGTTGGTGAATGAAATCTTTATTGATACTCGACTGTTAGCTGAACAAGTAATCCGGAGTCTAGTTTCTTATGGGCGTCTTTTGTTGACTGAAAGAATGTTGTATATGTGTGTATAAAGTTTGTCGTATGCAGACTTCCAAATTCTTTTAACTACAATGGTTCCTTAGAAAATAAACCATACAAATTGTATGCATAGAAAGCTATGGGTCAGTGATTTTCTGGTACCCACGTATGTATCCACTGAGGTAACTTTATCTCATATATTATGCAATCAGTATATTGTGATCATAATATATAATCATATGTAGAAGATCATCCTTATATATTGTAAACACCTAACTACACATAATTGACGAAGTAGAAGAATCTGTTCAATTTAGTGTGTTTTGCTTACTTTTATATTTGCGTAGTTGCGCGGTAACCCGTTTATGATATCGCTATCACTTTTAATTGTATATTGTATATGTTTTATAATGCATCAACCAAAAAAATGTGAATATATATCAAAATTATTTACAAAAAATAATATTGAATAAATTTGTTTGAACATGTTTCACTAATATAAAAACTAAATATATGGTAACTGTAGACTGTACATATTGTTCATTATGGAATATATCATCGTTTATTACAATAAAAATATAATACAATATGCACTATGTAATGGACATTAATAAGTTATTATGTATAGTATTTGTTACCATAAAAGTTATGTTATACTACTCTATAACTACATATAAGATGGGAAGCCGTTTACATATTTTATTATATTTATTTAACCGACTCAATGTCAGTATTCAATAAACGTTTACAATCGTATTTTTACAACACGCTCAGATAAGTACTTTGCGAGTACTATATTAACCGCCCGACATGATCATGACAACCATATTGCCACTATCTGGACAAAATTCATTTAAACAATTTATATATTATTTATGATTGTTACATACAGCTTACACCGTCCTGCATATATTGTATATAGGCCTACACATTTGGAAATAATTGAAGAAAATTCGGCTTGTAGTTACTTTATATGAGAAACACGATTAAATATGCGGTATTTTTCAATGTTACCACGCTAGAATACAAAACAACATTCGAAAAACTATTGAGAAGAATTTACATGTATTGTAGAGTAGTGTACATGACGAATATAAATACATAGGTTTATGATAGCCTTCTAGCGACGTGAATTTTTTTAATAAAAATTAATGAACGTATATTTTGTTAAAGTTCAATAAGAATTGTTGTGAAATAAAGATATACTATTTACATTTTACTAACGATGCATAGTTGTACACGACAAATAAGCAGAATATCTCTTTAGAAAGTTCTATGATCCTATATGTAAGAAATGTTGAATATTCTGCGATTGAAATCAACAATATTAAAGAACCTCTACTGAACTGAAGTCCTGCTGAATATCATTTTTTCATAATATCTACATTATTTGACCTTATCTTAAGTTAAGACAACTCAATGATTTTATGTATAAACTGTTGTGATTAAACTTTTATTTTAATAAGTCAATCCACATCCGGAAGCAGTTAAACGTGAAGATTGTACCATTAAAAATCCCCGAAATGGCACACAATATTTTAAAACATCAACGAGGACCTTACAATATACTACAGGAATCGTAGTTTTTAATAATAGCAGTAGAAGCCCCCGTTGCTAAAACCAAATATTAGAAGCTAATAAGGCTACCTTATGTAAAACATTAAAAATAAGCAAAATAAATTAGTTTTTCTGAATGATCCATTTTCTTCAACTGAATTTAAACAAAATAGCAACAGTAACCTACGCCATTTTAAAATGAAAATAGAAAAGGTAGTGGAAGATAGAAAAAAAATTTGCATCAATTCCAAATTTCGTAAACGCTAAAACCATTTTTTTATAATATTGTTACTGGAAACTAAAGTTGTAGTCATATAATGTTCTAGTAATAAGGTTCTAGTTATTTTTACCCAGTAAAGGTCAGTGCAACCAAATAATCGTCGCATAACTTTTATGATTAATGAAATATTTGTGAGAAAAAAAACTGTTAAAAAATATTTATTCGTAACTTCATAAATGTGAAAAAATTACAAATATATACAGTAAAAGTTTTCTTTCATTCATATTTACATAAATTAACAGGGATGACAATTAACAGAGCTGTATTGAAAATAATTTTTAAAAAATTACCATTATCAGCGCAATATACAGTAAGTCAACTAACAACATCAAATCGAGATTGGAAAAACGGCTTCGAAATAGGTATTTATTTACAAACAACATGTAAATTTTTACATTTCTTATCAAAATCTGGCCATCTGGCTATTTTAGGTTATATGATCTGAATAAATCTTTATTTAATAAAAAAATTCTCACGTAATCATTAAATTTGTATTTCGCCATATCTAGCTAGTTTGACGATTAAATAGATTTTTCATATATTCAATTTTTAAGTTAAAAAAATAGATAAATCTTAAGAGAGTTTATGATGTTGGCATATGTTTGTTGGGCTAATTTCTCATGTGTGTAACACCACACCCCTTCGTATGTACATAATTACAGACAGGAAAGTCAGTCGGTCCCAATTGGAATAAGTGCCGCAACAAGACTGGGTTCCCGCGCTTTTTTCTATATTGTTTAATTCCATAAGTTTGGTTTCAAGAAGTTTTCCGTGTAATCTTATCCCATGGATGATAAACGACTAAATTTATTACATTGTTGTATCTTATTATTAAGTCAATCGATCATACTTAATATAAAATTCTCAATAATAGAAAATATGTGTAATGTAATGCATGGTATGTATAGTATACAATGTGTAATATATATCACATGTATTGTCGATTAATTGGTATATTAATTGTGTAATTTTGGAATTCAAAACTGTACACAAGGCCATTGTTAAAATACAATTGTATTCAATATATTATATTAAATATAAATATTGTATATATATGAAGCTATGTGCTACACAGAAACCAAAATAAACGTAAAAACTAAAAATGTTCAAACATGAACAAGCAATAGATGCGGGAACCCTGGAGAGTAAGCTGAGCAGTTCAAGCGAGGAAGTCCATCTCTTCGTCGACTGGTTCATTGTTGGGGGGGTCGTTAATGCCGACATACTTCTCCTGCACCATGGCAACCGAGTCAGAGGTGAAGTCGGAGGCCATGGCAGAGGAGAGGAGAGTCTGGATGGAGCGCTGCTCGGGATCGCTACCGAAGATGTAGCCGAGGGCCTTGTCCACCCGCTGGCTCACTCGCAGCATCATCTCCTCGCTCTGGTTCCGCGGGGGATTGAAATGAAAACAATCATCAAGTATAAGTAGGGCGCGTTGTGTCAAAAGTGGGTGGTGTGTGACGGTATCAACAAATTCGAGTGTCCAATTAATTCATTTCATTAAAATGGTATATTTTAATAAATGTAGCGCCGACAGTATATTAACAAATACATAAAGATACTTATTAATATTTCTCATTGAATGACCACTCATGACCTACTTTTAACATTTTTATTTTTAGGTACATTTTTATTCCTAAGTACAGACAAGTGACATGGGGCAGATCTAGCAGAATATTCACGAGACAATTTTTGTTTTTTATAAATTTAAATATCGCCCTGATTTTACAAAAACCTTTTAGTGTCAAATTTATAATTGGGTCAAGATTCTAAGGGATGTTAAAAAAAGGTAACTATATAAATTGTTCAAACAGTTCGTTAAAATTCTAATGTAATTTTTTTACAACTACGTAATATACAGCTCGCAGGTTATAGATACCAAAAATATATATTTAAAGTAATTATAATTATTATTATGTAAATTTATCTTTCATAAAAGAAATTATAAATGAGTAAATTATATATTGCTACATTGCTAAACGAATATCTTTTAAATTTTGTTTGAAATTTATTTTATAAAATTGTGTACCCGTCACTGTGCTACATTAGTAGATGCCACATGCGCGACCGCCCTCATAAAAAATCAAATAATTATTAAATAACAAATATAAAATAAAACATGTCATAATACAATATAATATATAACTCACTTTTTGCGATTTTGGAGTAGTTTGAAAATAATTTTTAGAATTTTTTTAGTCCCAATCATATCGAAATAAGATTTAGTTTTTATATAGACCTCATTTTATAAAGGTAATAAGTAATTAATATAAGGTACACAAAAATTTCTCGCCTCATAAAATAATGAATTCAAAAATGTAAAACTAAATATTGTAAATAAAATGCCACTCGTTTTTTCCCTCTTTAGAAGATGTCGTTTGACTTATATACTCCCCTTTAGCACCGTATGTACACCATATAGGCTGGAAGCGACGTTTGCTACAACCAATATTGGAATATTACAATAATTGTATAATTTATAACGGTCAACGTAGTCAAGTAGGGTTACCTGAATATCCAACATTGTAAAGGAGACCAATGAATGATCCTCAATGAGTCCAACAAGGGCCTGATTAAACTTCCGATATTTAGCGAAGAAAAGATCATCCTGAAAACGTAGAGTGAATATATTGAATATAAAATAATAAATATGATACTAATATATTGGCTTATCAGTAATATATATAAAATATTATTTAATTTCTAGAAATTCGATAACATTCACAATTTGACAAAAACAAAAATTTAACGTTTCCTCCAAAAAGATTACATTAGGAAGTACTTGTTAAATATTATTTACCATAGTGATAGATTATAACACTATTACAAAAAAATTCCATATTATATCATAAAATGTAATTCTTTATATTCTACAGTCATTTGAATTGAGTAAATTTGAACCCCATTGCCTCCTTCATTTGGTTGTATTTCTAGGGTTAATTTAGGGTATATTGTTTACAATAATCCTAATTTTCTAATAATAAATGTTGAAAAGCTTCTCTCTCCTACATAGCTTACATTGAGTTTGTCGAGGAGATAGTTCAGATCGAGCACCTCGGCGAAGAAGTCGGCATTGAAGGGCAGCAGCCCGTCCTGGTCGATCAGGTCCGCCTTGGAGAGGAGGTTGACATGGGGCAGCCCCAGGGACAACATGCCGCACAGCGCGGTCATCAGGAGCGAAAGGAACTTGCCCGGATCGGCGCACAGATGCGAGTCACAGAGGTGCACCGCGCAGAGCCTATAGTCACCTCCCGCAGACGAACAGAGCCGCGTGAGTAGGGAGCGCATCGAGCTGTCGTGCGTGTACAGCTCCACCTGCAACGGCGGTGGTGAACGCGTTTTAAGTCACCTGCAGAATTGTTGTATTTCGTTGGATAAAAAGTAGCTCTTATATCAATTGATATTTCTTTCTGGAATTATTACGGGGAATGTTTTGCGTTTTTGCTGGACAAAAAAATTCCTCGTAGGTTGCTCATGTAATGTGAGAATGTAAAATTTCATTTTCAGAAAAATGAACATTACTTCCATTATTGGCGCATAATGTGCCGTCTTGTATCGAATAAATTATATTACTTTTCCAGCATCCCACATCAAAATTACAGGACTTTTTAATTAATTAATTAATTAAAATGACTAAAATCCGACCTAGATATAAAAAAATACTATGCAAATTTTATACATTAAATGTATAAAATTTGCATGAGTATTTTCATATCAAATATTAATGATCTAAATATGAAATGTTCTAAAAATTTTTATAGAAGAGTCGCTGCAATTTCGATATATTTAATTGTATACAGAAAATAATGCAGAATATATTAAATGATAGATTAAATAAAAAATAGTTATTTTTACGTGGTAATTAAAAAATAAAAATGTATATTTACAGATTGCCAAATTCTATAACATTTTGAAAACTATTTAAAACCAATGATTTTTTTCATAACGGTTCATGTTTTCTATGGCCTCGGGACCCCAGCGAGACAATCACCTGGCCGGGACAATCAATGAGCAGATAGGTGTTGCTGGGTAGGGCAGCCAGTTGACTAATCAACCAATCAACATTGGCCAAGAGGTAGTCCATGCAGTAGACCAGGCCACCATTGGGACCCAACTGGAGCTCGTCCATCACCTCATCGAGACACACAAGACTAGAGAGATCGATGGCACAGTCGTAGGGCAGGTGATCATTAGCGGGGTCCAGGTTCACTACTGCCACATTGCGACCTGAAAGATGGACCAACAGTCTCTCAACAAGTGGTGCTCCAGGTCGGCGGTTCATGAATTTTGAACTAGAAGATCAAAGGGGTTTTTAACCGATACAAGTTTCTACATGTTGGATAAAAGTAGCTGTTAAATTTCCATTCCTTTAAATATCATTTTTTAAGTTCATGACTTTTATTAAGGAAATGTACTGTATGTTCTAAAAAGACATTGAATTTTATTGAAATTTCACCCAAAGACACCTTCATCTTTACATGACCTCTCATCCAATCAAATCAGGCCAACGAGCTAAAATAAATCAATAGATTTATCTAATAAATTTATAAATCTATAAAGCTTAAATAAATCAATAGTTTTTTAATAAAATATCAATAAATCCATAAATCTAAAATAAATCATTAGGTTTTTTCCCATAGTGTCATTATAAGTAACGCCCAATATGAAAAAATACATTAAAATGAAATACGAGTCATATGATCATATTTAAATATTCAAATTATAATATATGCATTAATTTGTTAAATTAGCATCACATAGATCATTTGCACATTCACCACTTTGAAAAAAATAGTTTAGATTAAAATATATTATTTCAATTCTAAACATTGTCCTAAAAACAGTAACAGATACGTTACCGTTTTTAATAACCCCTTTATAAGATTATTTAGCTAATATAAGTATACTGTTTAGTTTATTGTATAAATATATTTTTAGTTGCTAATGCATAAATCTTTTTATTAACGTAAAATATTTGACAAGTAACCAGCCATACATAAAAAACAAATTTTTATTATTAATTAAACCAATCATGATAATGAAAATTAATAAACGGAATGTCTATTTCTGTCATTAATTGAATAAGTCTCATATATAATTATATTAATATCTCGTTTAAATACAATGCATTAAAACTTTGTTTGTACTCCTTTTGGATTCTGGTATCTCAAATATATACTTATAAGAAATATGTAAAGTTTTAACAATTTACAAGATTTTTGTTTTATATTTTCTAAAACCCAATTGGGACTTTAATTGTAGAATAGACCAATAGGAACGTGAAACAGTAACCGCCTGGTACTGCCTTGTCCCGGGTAAAAATATTTGCAAGGTAAGTTTTCTACTTCTAAATGTGGATAAATGTCATTGAAGTCATTATTGTCACCTAATTTGGTCAAGAACTCTCTCATGGCGGAACAGTAGGTCGTCTTCCCACTGCCGGGAGGCCCAATCACGAGTTGTCCAAACATGTTGCTGAAATGAGACATGAAAGGTCTATACGTTTCCTCACCACTATTATCAAATAAAATAGTCATCAAATTATAAAAATCTAACAAAATATACTTTATTTTATAATTAATAATGGTCAACGTTATGTTTAATGTAATTATATTAAAACTACAAAAAAATATTATTTCATATAAAAGAAATATAATATCACTAGTTGATTAAAAAATCAATGTATCAATGCAAACTCTAACTTTTTCTAGCAAAAATAATCATTTAAAAACGTATAAAATTTAATCTCAATTAAATGTATAACTATGCATCTTATACCTACATCTATATTCACAAACTTTGTCAAACGATTATTCATATTTTATTGATACATATTACCGAAATAGTGACATTTTTATTATTTGAAATATCTATCTGTATTTGATTCATAATACGTTGAATAAAAAAAACAATTAATATCAGACACAAACAATAAAGCCAATAAATAAAACAAACATTAATTCTATGTCTCAAAGATACACCTTATAAATTATATATGTACTTATTGTTACTATATCAAATTTGATTCTTATAATCTATTAACTTAGTAAATTTCGACGAATGTATGAAATCAAAATGGTTATTGAAATTACATTGAACTTTTTGCGAATTTTAACAAAATTTGAATTCTAAATATTTTAGAAACGCAATCTCAATAAATGTTATATAACCATATTTAAATAAGCTCACTGAAGATTACATTTTGAACCAAAAATAGTTTTTAAAAAGATATCATCAATACAAAAATTGTTCATATAACGTATTTTCAAACACATTTATCAATCATCTGCAAAAAAAGTAAAAACAAAAATACGTTAAAAAACACACATGTTTATTTACACATTATGAATTAATGTACAATGTTAAATGATGCAAGGAGTCAATCAAACTCAGAAAAGGTTAATTTGCACACATGAAGCAAACAGGGGGTGTTAGCTTTCTGCGATGGGATTAGCATGGATGGTGATGTCTTGAATTCGAATATCAGTTAGCGGTTTGTAGGTCTTCTCCTGCACAGGAGATCGTTCCAGTTCGTCAAGAACATCCCAACCATCGATCACTCTTAAGGGAGATATAAAATAGGAACATGAGCAGAGTGGTCACATAGGGGAGGGGGGGCAGTATCTGGTAATATACAAGTATACAAGTATCGCTTTCTTCTATTTTAAGGTGAAATATAAATTTAAGGGCAAATATTTAAATAAGTAAACAAGACAATAACACCCTCGACAAACGGACATGAAAATATTCGTTTAGTAATATTTGTATAAGGCAGTGTAGAAAAGAACACAGGAAAGTTTAATTTCTGAATACCCAAAACGTGTCAATAACATTTTCTGATAATCTTTATATATAATTATGTGTCAACATGGTTGTAAATAATAAATTAACAAATAAAACCATTGCAAACTATTATAAAATGGTTTTAAAATGTATACAAATATAGAACGTCACTTTAAAATAACGCACTAAAATTTAAAAAATAATAAATGTAAAACAAAAACATATCGGTAAAAAATTTCGGTAGTATTTACTAATTAAAAATCCTACATAAATACAAGTAAAAATATTTGCAAACTTAATCAGAAACGCGAGTAACACCAAATAAATAACATACATTTTCATTCTTAAGAAACTACAGGTCCAATCACAAAGCAATTACTATTATTGTTGCGATATCTAGATAGAATACCAAATTAAATATGAAATATCGATTTACAATTCTTAATTTATATATATTTTAAAGTTATTTATAAGAAGAAGTATCCAACATTTGAAAGAGTTTCTTGTAGCAAACCAAATTAATTAATTTATATAAATAAATGTAAAATGTACCATGCATGAACATCGAATAAAAAACTAGGTGTCCGGAAATACAATTGATAGATATTATGTAGCATTTATGTCGTATATTGAACACACAAATTAATGTAGGAGATATAACATAATATAATAAATTAAAATTATTAAATATTACACATTATTAATTATTATATATTAATTACAAATGGCTATAAAACACTAATAGTATGGTCATTTAGAAAGGTTTAAAAGAAAACATACGAAGTAATTTAGTTAGAAATTAGTGTGTTCTGAAACTAGTATGATTAAAACAATATTTATTATAATTATTGGCGTATAATAGAAATATTGAACATATTATGTTGCGTGAAAATATACCTCCAAATTGAAATTATGGCAAGAAAACAAAATAGGTAAATATTCAGAATTTTCTAGGTTTAACTTTTACTTGGTGCGCGGACACCCTGAACAAACAGGCGTAGAATCTTACGAAAATACACTAACACAAGAAAACAATGTGATTTTGGGTGAATATTAAATAAAATATATTTAAATAAAAATATCTTTTACAACCACTTATACGACATTTATACAAAATCAGAAAACAAGACTTCTAGAAAAATTTTGCCTGTTGTAATATGTAATGTAAATTTTTTGGATATCGTCGTGTTCCAATGATGTTACAATAATGTAAATTGCCTTTTTTACCTTTGATTATTTTGGTTTCAACTATTATTTAATTACAACCGCTGTGAGTACATCACTGACAATTTTATTTACCGTAGGACAGAATAGGTATCGTTGTATCCGTTGGATCAAAGAGTGTATTGTTATTAAATTCCCAAAGAAGTAGGGACTCTCATCGTTGCAGTGTAGATTAAAATAATAGAAACGAATACATTATACTTAGTACAGATAAAGGTTCCGAATTAAAAAATATTTCAACTTTTTAATGTGACTATTAATTAATATTATGATTGTCGGTGCAATATAATTATTAGAAAGATGGCGGGAGGGAGGAGGACACCTACTTGGCAAAGATGGTGTACTTGAGATCGAGCATCGGCTGCTTGGAGTAGGTAATGAAGAACTGGGAGAGGTTGGTGTCCACCCCATTGTTAGCCATTGACACGATTCCACGCGCTCCGTGCTGCACACGAGTCAACAACGACAATGCCATTAGAACCACAAAATCGATAACCTTAAATTCTGCTTATTTACTAAAAGCTTATATCTAACAAAATAATGATAATCAAGTTAAAACGCATCAAATAGTATTTTTGTTTCCCAAATTTATAGTATATTTTTTAAAACAATAGATTAAATAGCCACGTTACACAAAATGTTACAGGTATATATGTTTTTCTCATATATGAAATATACCGCTTTTCAATAATTTTATTAAATATAATTTTGTAGATATGAACAGACCACTATTTTTACAATAAGTTTATCAAATATACAACTATGCACAGAAACATTCATGTTATATACTGTACATTACTAAATAATAATCATATGGTAATCATCTAGTAGTTATATTTTATACAATATAAATACTTTATATTATATGCAAATATGCATAATTTGTATATAATAAACTATATTTAACTTTAAAGATATAAGTAACTAAAGATATGAGTAAATATGCGCCAGTTAATTGAATATATTATACATAGGAAACATTTGTCAATTTCAGTGGTTAGTTTTCCAATAATCTAAATAAACACATCCGTCTCATAAACGTTGTATGTCATTACGTGTAAACCGTGTGCAACTTTTGTTTCCTAAACAGTGGACAAAATTATTTTACACAAATAATCAATAAAAACAAATTAAAAATACCTTAACTATTTTTTTAAATGACAAAGTGTCACTTCAATAGTAAAAAATGTATATACATTATATGTAAAGTTAATCGATTTTAACATTTAAATAATTCGACTTAGTTTAAAAACTGTATATGAACTTTATAAATGTAAGCAAATATAGTGTGCACACTAAAACGTATTATATGATGTGATAAATATTACAAAAATCTATTATATTTATAGAAGAAGTTAAAACATATTGTATTAAAAAAATAATTAATTAAATTAAAATCTCAATTTTAATTTCAAGAAAGTTGTTCATTTTTTAATATTTTACGTTATATTTACTATTATGTCAAATATATTAAAAATTATATTTTGGCAAATCGAATAAGTATGCCTAGAAAATGTTGGATATTTAATGTTAGCTATTGCATCAATCGCCTTACATAGACACCCAAATGTTTCTTCTGAAATCAATATTGACCAAAACTTCACGAAAAAAAATTGAAAACAGTTTGAGTTGAAATAAAGTTATAATATTTATAAAAAATATAAACATAACATGTAGTTATTTAGTATTGTCAGAAATTAAAATATCAAAAATATATATATTGGTAATCACGCAGCTTTCACCATTTTAAAATATATTATTGAAATTATGAAAATGTTATTATTCATAATATTTTGGCAAATACTAAAAATATACAAATGATTGTACAGCTAAACAATTATCTATAAATACCTTCAGTGACTCGTGGAATTCATCACGAAACTTTTTTTGCCAAATGCTAGTTCCTCCTTTTCCGATACCTACAGAGGAAAGAGAATTCGACAGATACAAACGTGGCTACACAGATACGTGGTGGCTGATTAAAGACAATTATTCATATTAAACTCTACATTATTCACTTCATTTCCGCCCAATATAATATCTAGAGCGTATAGCGACAACAACATAAATAATTAAATCTCACCCGTCGGATCACCAGTTTGAACTATAAATCCCTTGATATTCCGGTGAAAAATGCAGTTCTTGTAATAATTACTGGCACAAAGGGCAAGAAAGTTCTGCAAGATAATAAATTTTATATATATTATAGAAATAAGAAATTATATGATAAGTACATAATTAATTATATATCCAAAATATAGGTAAAATAATGTAAATGATCAAAATATAGATTTAATGCAAAAAAGTAGGTCAAATTTCTTATCAGGGTAGTTCTTTTCCAAGGTTCATTGTCATAAATTAAGTAAATATTAAACAGTGAAAATTCCATTAAAAAATATCAATATATTTTAATTAAGTGAAAGAAAGAAAACACTATGAGTAACCATTTTATAAGTGAAAGAAAGAAAACACTATGTATATCCATTTCATTAGTGCAGATAGGTTGTTATTTTTATTAGTATCATGTTATTGTTACTACCAATCGATGACGTTAATCAATAGTTAATGACTATTGAATAAGGCTCTTTGTGGTTGAATGGATTTTTATCTGCAGATTGCAAATATAGGAGATAGACATGTGACACTACACCAAGAAACGAAAAGACTGCTAATGTGAACATGTGGCGCCCTTTATATTTATACAGATGATGTTGATTCCGAAAACGTTATTTTAATTTTATACTTTGACAGTAATAACAGCACAGGAACAAAAAATGTAAACATGGATTAAATTTCGGAAAATAACAGGGTTTTAGAAATTCTTTTATATCCGGATTTTAAATTGACACTATAGAAAACAATATGCTACTAAGTACTTAAATGTTTTATTAATAATTTCATCAAACTAACCAATTTAGTAACCATAAGAGCTTAGTTTTCGTTGTGTTAATTACTGTCTGGAGTGAGGACTAACAACCTCAGATCAATAGACAAAGTAGGTAATGTTTAACATTTTATTATTGTAGATGGGGAGGATTCCTCTACTCAACGAGTAAAGATTAACCATAACATATTTTTAAAATTTGCAATAATATGGAGCATTGTGTCAGGAAAAGAACCATGTATGCTTTCGCTGTAAGGGTGTGTTGATAAAACATCCCCTTTTTATATATAATTCAACAAATTATCTTCACATTTTCAGATATACAATATATTCTAGAGCTAATTTGATACACTTTTACTATAAAAAATAGTTCAATATTAAAGTTAACAAAAGCTAAATTTGATTTTAAAAAGTTATCCCCAGCTGGGCGTTTTACTATGTTAAATCTAACATCAAATAGTTTACCTCACAAGCTAATGGCGCCTGCTGGATAAAAAGTTCCAGCTTAATGTCCCCCAAATCAGTGTGAAGGGTGACTGCCTGAAATAAAAAAATATAGAGTAGGCCTGGTCAAGTATAAAAAATGGTCTCTACACAAGATATTAACGAAATATATTCAGTCAAGATGTTACAGGCACAATCAGTAATGTTATATAAAATAATCGATCAGTTCCTATATGAACGCGAGCACATGTATGTATACATGTATACATTTCTAGTTGTATAATACATTTAGTAAACAGAGAATGAGACACTATACTTAAAGTGATATAGTCAAGGAATTAAGAATTATTTGATGTTAAAAGCTAAACTCAAGAGCTATAGGGGAGGATCTGACCTGCTCGCCAAATATGTCTATATATCCAGAACTTATTATTCTTTTATGTATTACAAAACAATAACGAATCCACTTCTTATGTAAACATTCGATGTTAATAGTGTGTAATGTTACGTTGAAAACAGCTGATAATAATTACCTATGAAGTAAAACATATGATATTAATACTTTTTAAAAATACAAATGCGGAAAATTGTTTTTCGATTATAGTGAAGATTAAAAATGTTTTTTTCTAACCAGATTTTGAAAACTAATTAAAAACATATCCTTGTCCTGATCATGTTAGTCTTGCGGGGTTCCTATCAGTGAAACACATTTAATATGATTGCCGGTTAATAGCTAATTATGCATAGCAATAGATTTGACATTGACAATTTTTCCATAGAGAAATGCCAACGTTAAAAAAATTAAAATAGTTAAAATAGTAATAAATATCAACACATTGACGTACAATAATTAATATTTTGAATATGAATATTGAATGTAAAATATAATAAACACAAAATATCAATTACAATAGAATTTGTTTTTAATATAAAAAGCATACTAATTGATTATTAAAGTGTATATTTCGATCACACCACAATAGTAAAGGCGACAAGATACATAAAAATAACAAAGTACATTTTAAAAATATATGGCAATACACCGAAAAAAAATAGTTATAAATTGTGCCAAAGATAACGAGTTCAACATTATGATTATGATATTAATCAATAATTACATATAAATAAATTTAGTTAAGCATATAAATTATAATGTACTAAACATTCAAAAATAGCTAGAAAAATACTTTAAGGAAATGCTAGAACATATTTTTACGAAATAGTACAAATATAAAATTGAAAAATACACAGAATGATACTGAAAAATGTAGAACTGATATACTATTAGTCAGTCATAAATTGGAATAGATTTTAAATAGAGAATATTTAGAAGGAGAATTAAGAAAATGTCAGATTATACCAATGGTAACATTATCTTTCCAGCAACGTTTACTAGTTAATAACTGTTTAATTAGTTAATATCACATATTACAAATTCATTTATTAAGACAGATTTCTGACATCAACTCAACATTTTACTAATAGAAAATTGCTTTAACGAATAATATATTGTTAATTATTTACTTAATAAAAAATATAATCAATAAAATTAGTGCGTAATGTCAAAACTGTAAAGAATGTAGCAATAACATAACATATTATACATATATTATATTTTCAAAACAATTTTCTGGCAATAGTATGTATCTCTCCTGCAATTAATATGCATAGTACGCGTTTCTCTTTATGGCAAATTTGATACGTATTATTGACCGTTGAAGAAATGAAACCTGATTTTAATAATTTGTTGAAAAATTATTTGGCTTTTCAGGTAGAAAATATATTTAATAAATAAATAAATTACAATATTTTCAGTTTAATCATTCCAAACAATAAAATTGCGGAAACTTACAACCAAACTATACACAGATTCTTGTCAGAAATATGTTACACGCGTCATTGATACTAAAAACTTATTCAATAGAGAAATTATTTAAGTTATAAAATAGCTAACATTTTCCATTTACCAAGAACATTTTAAAACATTTTTCAGAGTTGACAATTAAGGCGTTTAAAAATTCAATGGTAATTTCGATAATTCAAAATTAAATTCGGAAACTAAATTTATTATTTTAATCTTTCAATGTTAGCTGCTTACTTTTAACTAAAACGAAGGTATACTGTAGAATTACATTCACCAACCAAGGAAACTGTAAATACATACTGACAGGCCAAAGATGACATATTCGCAATATGTACCAAAAACACTTACATGATCATTTAAAAATAACTAATAAGAGAACTAACTATTTGTACTACATACATTACAGACACTTGGTGAACAATGTATTGTAATGAAACTTTAAAATAATATACCTTTAAACAATTCTTGCAAAAAGCATGGACTGTAGAAACTGTTCATAGGTATGTTCGACATAGTCATCAGATCTCACAAGATATGGCAGATAAAATTCACGAAATCTGGTCGATGTAATAATGTATACAATGAAAACTTATGTAACTTTGAAATAGGAATGCATAATAAATATATCACAAGGCATTGGAATACTCATCAGGACGATAACCGTAGATAAAGGGGAGTCCGGTTCCCACTTGACGCTGATAATCGAGATAGTCTTCCCCGAAGAAGCTGATCAGGGTGATCTCCTCCTCCACAATCCGCCTCTTGAAGAAGATCCAGGTGGCCAAGATGTAGACCACAAAACAGACCGGATTGACGAGGACAATTTGGGTCCCGACACACCACAGAAACCACCCCACATAGGAGGGATGCCGAAACCAGGAGTAGACTCCGTGGCGCACGAGCATGTGGTCCCGATGCCGCCTGTACTGGATGTTATGATTGAAGTTGGACGTGGCGGTCAACATTGACGTCTTTCGCAGAACTTCCCCAGCCAGGCAAAGCGTAATGCCGATCAAGGCCACCCTAGTAGATCGCTTCCAGCCGGAAGGGAGCAGCAACTCCTCGAGCCAGAATTCCAGCCAGCTGGCAATGGCGGCGACTATGTACTCAGTACCGTTGTCCAACAGGTATGAGTCTTTCGACAGATCCGAGGGATTGATCACTGCGGTGACGTAGTATTCAGACCAGTGGAAGACGCCGAGCACCGTCATGTAACACCCGAATCGCCAGTAGACGGTGTGAATTGTTACCACACCACCCAACCCGGCCAACAATCCCAGTCCGAAGGCTCTGCTACCGTTTGCCAGGTAGTCCGGATGGCTGTTGAGAGGAAGGGTAGATGCACAGATGCTCATCAGAATACCGGTGATGAGGGCTAGTAAACAGATACGTGGGATGAAGTGGTCCAGGCTGGTGTCTTCCCAGTTGAATAGACCGAGTTGAGATAGGGTCAAATCGATGGGTAGGATTAGGGAACCCAAGATGAACATATGAAGAGACACGCGGGCGTCATTGAGAGAAGAAATGTATCTCTTTACTAATCCAGAAAGCATTATCAATCTAGAATCTATAAATGGGATTAAAAGTTACAAATTCATTTTTTTTAAATTATAACATTGAAAAAATAACTTAACTAACTCGTGACATATTACAATAGGTTGGTAATCATTACATCGAGCTGAAATTACCTGAAGACGAAACAGACAAATGTTATACTATAGAGACTAAAACTAGCAGAATTTGTACGCTTTTCAGAAAATAGTATCCCTTCAATTTTCAGAAAACAATAGTATATATTATATAACATATTATAAAGTACTTTTCAGAAAAGAAAAAAAATCACAATTGTATAATAATTCTATAACAACTTTCTTTTTCTATATTAACATATTACAGTTATATACAGACTACACGAAAAAAGAAACAAAAAATGTTATTCAACAGTTTCCTTAATAACGTACTTAAATTCTGCTATCTCCCTCAGCGTATATAATTTTATCAAAAGTTCCTTTTTTTAAATTTCCCTGAAATTGGTATTCCTCTTCAAAACACATGTGAATTTTTTTTTAAAAACTCTAAAGAATAATTAAACAATGTACCTAATCAATAGAAATGACCATGGTGATCGATATCTCATATAACTTTACCATACTATTATCATAACCAGTATATTTCTATATTAAATCAGATAGGGTACGCCTCAGAGTTTAATCAATCAACCCCCATTACACTACCGAAGCTCTATCTTGATTAATCTGCAAAATTACTGATTACAAACTAAGACCTGTATTTACATAATTTGAGAGTGCTGAATTCAAAAATGACAATAGTATTCTCATTAGATGTAGCTACATTTTACACAAATTGGAATTTTATTACATGATAGTATATCTATATATAGCAGACAAATTTCGTGTACTATAATAGACATATGTTAAACTCATAGTTATTATTATATACAATAAATCATACAATTAACTGATATAATATGATAAAATTATAATAAATTCATATAAAAACAAACATTGTACAATACGTTTCATAATGCAAAGTGAATTCACGCAGGAATAATTTGGTTTACTTAAACACACCATCTTACATATCTTTTTTTAAATATATTTTTTAAAATTATCAACAATGTGCCTACTTGCTACACTACTCGTCATGTCATTTATGAAAAATCCAGACGTGCAAATTCTGATTTTAATTTTGAAATCTACACCTCAAATTTAGTTAAAATCACATTTTACTTTTTAATCAGAAAAATTTGATGCAGGCCAGTTGTAGTGTTATCATTGAAAGATTGTAGATTTTTTAAGATTTCTCATAACAACTACATTATTTGAAACATTCACTGTTATTGTACACGTGTTAATGACGTGTTGATATTGCTTTCTATAAAATTATTAAAATACTCCAATTTTTTATTCTATTCATATTTATTTGCAGAAATGTTCAGATTACGAAATGTGATTTTTTGAAAAATTCAATTTCCAAAAAAAAAATCTTAAAAATAGTTTTACGTCCAAAAATGTTATTATTTAAATGCGAAAAACATTAATTTAGCAGCTTTAAGTATTAAAATGAACTTGCTATCGTAACTACCAAATTTATCAACTAATTGTTTCATTTAATAATACTGCAAAAAATTTCACACAAAAATAAAAGTTAATTAAAAAACTTCTAGAATTGTCCTTTTTCAAGGCTTTAATCAGATTAATTTGTAATAAATTTAACAGAGACATAATGTACACCTGTCTATTTAATAATGTGTTTTCGACCCCTTACATATTTCGCAGAATATTCTGGGGAACATGATAACGTAATACTCAAAATGAGATAAATACAGCTTTAATTGTTATACATTTTTTTAATGTTTTCTTTATCGAAAATTATGCACACTTTTAGGCGGAAATGTTCACTGAACAACCACATCCTCACTATTTTTCTACTTCAATATTTATAGACTCTTACTAATAACTTATACGGCGTCATTAATAAATAAAAGTAGACTGAGTCGGACATCTTAACTTTATTCTATTCTCTATCTAATGCTTTTATAATTAGCACATCTTTGTCACTAAACAGACAACTAACAAAGCGTCTGATTTAACAAATATAGAAATGTCAAGAAAAACTGCACAATAATGTACTAAATTAACAGAAAATAATCAATTGTATAAGTTAAATATTATTGGGTTAATTGAACTCCCCACCGGCTAATTAGGCTTGTAGATGCTAACCAGATGCTGATAGGGTTAAAAGATAGACAAAAGCAATATGATACTCAAGGTTGACTACAGTAATAAAAAATAATTTAAACAAAATATTAAAGCTATCAACTGCGGCAATTAAATGCAAATTAAAAAAACAAGAATTTGTAAAAGATAGTTAGTTCTATAAAATGTCAATTAAAAAACATGAAAATACTTGTTCACATATTACTTTGTTGGAGTTTCACAAGAAAAGGTCAACAAATATAAGATACACGTTTCATAATACAAAACAGTATCAATTAATAGTAATACAGTACAACCACAATGCCAAGATAACATTTCCTAAAACCTTTAGTTTTCTGTAATAACAGAAAGAAGTGGAGCGGCGAAAGACATGCGTAGAAGGCTGGCTATCATACGAAGTAGAAGCAAAGAAATTAGTAACAATAGAACAAGTTCAGCGGTGAACATTGCTTAAAACACGCTTAAAAGATGCTACGATTTATAAATATAGAGCACATTCAAAATGTCCAAATATTAGATAAGACAGGGAGACATGCCATGCGCAACAGGAATATATAAGTTGCACCTCTGTTTGATAGTAGGAGCAGAGGTTGAAGCATATAGTTAAACTGTTTATTTATTTTTTAAATAAACACCACTCTTCAAAAAGGTGAAATATTGATATTAATTATATGATGGATAAATAATATGATTTATAGTTTATTATTGCACCGTACAGCTCATTTATACTAAAGCTAAAGTAATGGATTGTGTGTTGGACTCAGAGTTTTCACTTTTCTGCGAGGCGCCGCCGTTTAGATAAATGAGTTCACACTTAATAAATTAAAAAGCAAGGTAAATAATTCAGCTTAGCTTCAACGAGGTTGTGAACTGCGATTTATGAAAAATACAACATGTTTCATTACCTTTGAGCTAATCTTATCCTCATATAAATGGCCATAATCATTTTGAAAATTCTAGTTTGAAAACCAAAGGAATATATGATACTGAAATCAGCCTAATTATCCACCAATTAGATTAAAGTAACACAACTAACCCCATATCTGGAGAATATGTGTCAGGAATAGTTCAATAGTCCAGTGAATACAGCCAAGCATAGATAGTTTACTTAAATTAGGATAGATAGGCCATCTGTATTTTATCAGTTCTATAACTAATGAATCAATAATGTAAAGAAAGCATAAAAAGATTACAGGTTTCATGATTACATGTGATTACATGTGCATTTTTATTGGGGAAATAAGTAGCCATATATAATCCTCAAAAAACAACGGTAAAACATGCATGCTTACTAATCGCTGAACTCTTACACATCCCGCCGGCATAATGCTCAAAGTAGAGGTTGTCAACTGTTCAGACAACCCATGTTCGACTCCAGATTATACGTCGATGCGGTTAAAATAATCATTTAGTAAAATATACCAAACTGTGCGTATGTTTTAAAGGGTATACTTTTAATTAAATAAAATTTATTTAAATTTATTGCACGTATTTCCCATATATAAAAGAAACTCCTTCTAATAACTTTCGGTAATTTCAATTAGTAGATATACAACTAACAGCTATTATTGAAATGATAATAAATGAATAAAATATTGGAAATTTGCTTAGAAAAAAAACGCTTCATGTTACTGAACGTACTATGTGTGACTATTTCAGCTACTTAACTAAATAACTATCACATAATAAATATATACACACTTCGTAGTAGATACCAATGTTATCGATTTGCACAACATTGATAACAGTCACGTTAACTGTGTACGCATGACAAAATACAAATGGCCAATCCATGTTAACTACAGTAACTAAATATGAGCGAACGCATCACATGTGCCGCTAGCTAGGTAGCCGACACCTCCCACACAGCACTACACAGTCACGAGGGCACCATCTTGAGCACGGGTTGGCACATGACCAGCAGCCCCAGCAGAGACGAGATGACACCAAGCGCCCCCTGAGCACCGGCAGACAGTCGCAGTGTCCCCAGGGTACACATGGGCAGTGGGAGATCGGCCAGGTTCTTCACTGTGTCCACCAAGAGGGGGCGTCGTTCCACCACCAACTTCTGGTAGAACTGGGCACCGGTAGAGGGGTCACTGGATCGTCGACGAGCCCGGTTTCCGGTGCCGAATCTGCGGAATGGAACATCCTGCGTGTACTGCTCGATCGATGCATAGATAGCAGCTGCTCATTCATGAAACAATTTCACAACATAACCCAGAGATGAAAGTAATCAATGTTAGGCACTATACAAATAATTAGATATAATATGGGACCCGTCAATTTACACCCCACGTCAAATCATATTTGACGACAATTATTCATGGTTACACAAACAATTCTGGTTAATCACATGTTTTAACACTTTTGAACTTAAATTTTATCATTTTGCATATATTACGAAACAAAAAAATAAATGATCCCTCTACTTAATACCCAATGGGGTGCCGTAGGGTCTGAATTGTTGGGTATGCAAAAAGCAGGGTAGATTAAATATAGTTTCAAATAAATAATTCAACCGGGAATCCATCCGAGAGACATTTACATTAATTAATGGTACCGATTTTATACCAACTAATGCTATAAGTAATTTGCGACAATTGAGAATTTTATTTTTCACTATGTTTACAGGACAACCAGCTTGCCATCTATCAGGGAAAAGTAGGCCATGACAATTAATTTAATATACATGCTACCCGTATGTAAGATTTTGAATGTGGGTACGTAACAATACTATAGGTGGATTTACTATTTACAACTTGCCGGTTCATATTTAGCGACGTATATAATAGGCTGTTATAGAGAAGAGTTATACTATTATAGCACATTGTAATATATACTACCTGACAAAAAGATTAAAATAACATTTTAACCGTTTATAAGTCGTTTTTCACGTTTAATTGTGTTCTAAATGCGACTGTGTAAACATATTATACTCTATAATATTAGTATGTGCATAATACACGGTAAGGGGCGTTGTTCATGGCACTATTATAGTGTAAGAGTTGCCTACTCGAGCACATGGATTAAATCTCTTAAACCAATGATGTCGTTGGGAGATGAGACATCTTTTTTATTATGTAAATTACTTAAAAATGTATTTACTATACTCATGTACGAGTAAATATTATATATACTTGCTATATTACTATATTAATTCTATAAACAAAAATGCTATGTAATTCTTATAAAAAATAGTATTAATCGCATTCTAATATAAAAATTAAGCGCATCATTAATACAATTTCAGATGTCTGAATTTATTGAACTGTTAAAGTTATGTATATAATTTAAATACAACATCGATAGTGATTACTGTCATCAGTAATAATATTATCAATAGAAACAGTAGGTAAATCAATAAAAGCATTACCAATAGAAACATTAGGTAAATCAATAACAGTTTACGTGTAGTTAACAGCAGGTAAATCAATAACAGTTTACGTGTAATTATCAGCAGGTAAATCAAACACCGCAACAAAGAATTTCCGAAAGGTAGATAGTTCGACAAATTGTTTGAAAAGATTTTGAAAAAAAATTATAGACAAGAGAATACTTTTGGCTCTTTTGCCTATTAGGACATCAAAATTACTCAGGCAAATATATCGTGTGAGTCGTAAATTTTTGTCTTTCAATATGGGTTTTGGATTTTTGATAGTTTCACTAAAATTCATCGTTTATAGTACATTGTCAACCATAATTTCATGTTGATAAAAAATTTGAACTTTCATTTTGAAAAATTAAGGTCCGACATCTGAGGATAAATCTAATGGGCCTTTTTCAGTTATGATAAATTGTACTTGAGCAATTGCGGCCACCGTGAATATTGTTTTCCCTTATAAAAAATAGCAAGTATGGATTTAAATATCAGTGTATTATAATATGTTTAATATGATTATGAAGTGTACAAATATCTACTAATATATCGGTGCAATAATGTACTATAAAGTTGAATAACGAGACAATTATAATTCTCAATAGTAGAAGATGGTCATGCATGGGAACAGGCAACGATTTTCTTGCCTCTTCTGTGAAATATTATTATTCTCACGTCTTACTTGGGGAGCAGGATGCACTCGACTGTGCCGACGATCTCATAGACGTCCCTGGCCAGGTTAGAGATGATACTCACGAGCCAGAACCGGGCCGACAACTGGCTGGCCGCGCGCATCTGTGCCACCGAGCGACCCAGCACGATCCGGCCCAGCCAGATCCAGTGGTCCAGGGCGAGGAAGAGGGCCGAGGCGATGCGCGACAGGGTCACTGTCACCCGGATGGAGATGTTCTCATGGTGGATGCTGCCCAGAGCTGACTGAAGCACCTCGAGGCAGCGGCCCAGGCGGAGCACTGACCGGTGCGGCACAAACAATAGTCATGTCACAATTAGAACTGGATTGGTACTATAACTAAAGTACTGATATAAGAATATAATTTTAGATAATAATCGGAATGTAACTAGAGACAGATATTGTCCGGTTAGAGCTATCCGTTGTTAGCTAACTTAAATCAGACTATTTAATTTTGGCCGATTATAATATCAGATATAATTAATGTTTTTAACCTGAAGTTTCTAAATTATTCAGGCCAATTTAGTAACATAATCAGAATCATATTATGCTAACACTTATTCGATAGTGATTAATAAGTATATGGCCTAGCATTCAACACATGTGGCTGACATATATGTGGAAATATATAATCCAACTTTTGAAATCAAACTTCGGAAATGATTCAGTCAGGTTTAGAGCAAGTAGTAATTTCCATTAGGGTTTTTTCTATTTTTTAGAAACGGTTTCAAAATCGATTAAATTAATCTTTTAAATAAAAGACGTAGACGAGAATAAGCTGTTTTGTAACGCTACAAACCAGATAATTTGACTTGGCTAGTAGACGCCAACTTATTTAAAATCGACCTGCAACAGAGTTGAAATTTGAGGTTTTGCTATACTACTAAATTAGTTATTTTCCATATTGTCCGCTTAGACCAACCTTATATTCAAAATCAATTAACAATATGCGCCTCGCGTCTCATTTTCTATCGGATTTTTAAACCGTAAATTTTATATATTGTCAATCACTATAAATTGTACGCAGTTGTTACCTTAACGTACCGTGCGTACAAAGCAAGTATTATGTTATTCAATGCTTAACTACATAGAAATGAATAGACTATATTACAAATGTAATCATAAATTAAATGGTCAATTGTGTCCTTAATCGTACATAGGTAATCAATAATAAAACCCTTTTTAGTCGATGTTTCAAAACATTATTATTCTTCTTCTTCCTTTACTGGACAGAGGAATATTTTCCACTTTCGCTAAGGCACGAGTCACTGGATAGCTACTTAATTTTCAATTGAATTTTTTTTTAACTATTTCCGTTGGTAGAACGTTCCAATATTTGATGGTGCGGGGAATTTATGCGAAGTTACTGAGGCATTTGGCGATTATTCGTTTTCTACTGCCACTCGTTGTACACGTGTGAAGAGGAAGCTTGATATCCATTCTATCCAACCAGTCTCTAACAGCCACCGCCTTTCTGTCACTTTTAGCTTACTTCGTACAACAATGGTGACCAAGGAGGTTTGCGCTCTGTGCACCAAGCGCTTTATACCGACAGGGTGGGCCAGAATTAACTACGTTTCAAATAAAGGTATATATTCTGAAATAACAAAATCTCTTTAAATAACTTTACATTAACAATAATCATAGTAGGTAATGAAACAAATTGTCTTAAATATCAAACGAAACAAATTGTCTTAGATATCAAACGGATCGACCTGCAAGCCATGAATGTCAATACACAAGGAAAGTCTACGGAATGAGCGATTATGGATTTTTCTGAGAACGTCTTTTTCATCATTAATTTCTGCGAAAGCTTCTGTGACAGCTGCTTTGATATCATCTATTGTTTGTGGTCTTTGTTGATGAACATGCCTTTTTATGATGCCCCAGAGAGCATTATCGCATGAGGTGAGATCTGGGCTCCTTGCTGGCCACGGAACCGGTCCAAATTTGCCAACCCATCTGTTATGGAATTGCGTATTGAGGAATGCGCGAGCTTCGTGGGAAGTGTGAGGAGGGGCGCCATCTTGCTGAAAATGGCATGTTTCACGAATACCCAGTCTCTCTAGATCTGGCATAAACTCATCCTCTAGCATTCGGA
>JAUZND010015841.1:0-27269 GCA_034780555.1 Coelogynopora nodosa | reverse complement strand
ACTTTTTTTGCCCCTCCCCACCCCCCCCCCCCCCCCCCCTTTGTCTAATACATTATAAACAGCACATCTTTGGCGCTAAATTGACAAGCTATTTAAGCATCTGATTAGAAAACAATTAACTTATTTAGAATCGACTAGTAAATCTGCAAAATTGTGTGTAAAATTTACAGAGAATATTTATCTGCATATTATGTTAAATGTTAGCGGATCAATTTGGCTATCTCCTCCAAATAAATAAGCTTCAAAAACAGCATAGTACTACTGGGTCAATAAAACTTACTATCTGTAACAAGATAATATCATTCTTTTTTAATAAACGGTTGAACGAACTATCAAAATAAAAGCTTTATTATTGTATATAATATTAAACTTTTATTTTATTTAATAGGCCAATTTATACATTGTGTTAACTCTGGAATAATTCATATTCAAGAGGTGTAGATACATACATGATACATACATACATATATATAAACAAAATGATCTGTAATCATATGGTCACATGGATGTATACAATAAACATCGGGAAGAGGGGATATCATGGTGAACATGACCAAGAGTGTGAATTGTCACCTGATGTCAACTGGCAAGTACACAATGACAGCCTATTTTCTGCCAATATAGAATATATATACATGAATGTTACCGTACTACTTTATTATACGTACGAGTATTCAAAATAAGGTATATTAAACATTTTACAAGGATTCTCACAGCTTACTTTTAGCAGAAGTCTTTCCGTGTAAATGAAAATATTGCCGCTAAATATGTCAATTCTGAAGACAAAATACTGTTTCCTTGTTGGGATTTTGATGATCTTCGTATTTGATTGCTGTACGGCTCAAAAATCGACTGTTGGCGTGTTCCGTTGCGAGTGGATCTCGGATATACACCCCTTCAATAACGTCAGTTGGACATCAACGGAGCGAACTATTACTGTTAGCTGGGCGTATCCTAAGAATTGCGGTGTTAAGGTATATATACATATAAAGGATAGAACAAATTTAAAATAATGCATGATTTTTAATTGCTCTGTTTCACATGGTATTTTAAGGGTATTCATATTATCTGGACATTTTTTGTAAACACCAACTTGTGCGTGCCTTCATAATATAAACATGAACCTAATTACATTATGGCATACAAATAACTGGCGATTGAATCCCCTCATTTAAAGTTGTCTGATGCTATCGTCATGCTTTTCATTCATTAACTGATTGCTGGACATATTAATATAATATTTTCTTTGAAAAATCAGAGCAGTTTTATCCTATCAAATTTAATTGAGAGCCAATTGAATCAAACAAAGTCCTCATGACATAGGATATTCGTCATAACACTATTAAGCTTTTACACCCAAGTACATCAAAAGGAATATACATACATTCTTTCAATTTATTAAAAGTTCGATGAAAACTGAAAAAAAACCTTGAAGATAGACGGGCAACCTAACCACGAATGCGCCCTTTACTTTACCTTAACTTTTAATTTGCAAAAATGCAAATAGTCAGCTACAATAATATATTAAATACACGAGTGAAATTATATATAGTTATTTGAGTTATACCACGTAATACGCAAGTAATAGGATATTAAAATAATTATAGTTTAACATACAGAATTAGAAATTTACAAGTACATATAAGCAAGAACTATGTAACAAATAAAAAGATAAAGAAATACAAAAGAATTAATGAAAATATATTGAATGACCTGAACAAGTGAAAAGAGTGATGAGTTATAAAAACTATTATAGGAATATATAATGTAGACGAGACTTTCATTCATATTTACAATGGTAACATTAGTTGAATAAATATATCTTTAGTCACGTGGCAATGTCTTGAATTATAATTGATGCAAAAGTGCTCCTTAATGTTTAGATGGGCGTATAAAGTGAAATTTTCGTTCAATTGTGCTTTCCACATAAAAGTTCCTTAATTCTAGTTGACAAATGTCTAGTATAGTATTATCTATTCGCAGCCATTCAATGTCTCTTTACTTCTAGAAGAGGATATTATTAATTCATTTTAACCTTTTAAAGAAATACTATTACCTGTATATTATGTAAATACGAAAGATTTCAGTAAATTTTTAGGTTTTCATTCTCATAAGGTGTAAATATATTTTGA
Organism: Coelogynopora nodosa; assembly: GCA_034780555.1. Taxonomy (NCBI): domain Eukaryota; kingdom Metazoa; phylum Platyhelminthes; order Proseriata; family Coelogynoporidae; genus Coelogynopora; species Coelogynopora nodosa. The sequence goes on along the minus strand of JAUZND010015841.1, from coordinate 25,137 downwards.
AATTCAATTCATTTCAATTTGATTTGTATTTCTATTTCACACAAACTAGTAAAAATTACGTCTTGAACGCCATCTTGCATTTCCGAGTTAGCACATTGAGGAATATTAAAAACGTTAATTTAGATTTTAATTGGAAAATTTTATTCATTTTGACTGCTAAATAAGAAAATAAATCAGCTTGCTACTCATTTTATTCTGGGTTGAGATGATATGGATTATACAATTATATCTTGCTTAGCCTATAATATTTTAAACATATAATATTTTTCTATAAAATTATGAAAATATTTTAAAATTAACCTGTAATTAGCTCGTAATTTTCCCAAATCCTATTTATAATATTTTCCCATATAATATGCAGTATTTCATAGTGACTAAGAGGGATACAACGAGCACAACCATTTTCTCCAATTTTACCATCGGGAATTTACTGCCAAATCGAAGCTATAAGGTGGCGCTGGAGTGCATCTTCTGCATTCGGAATGTAAACTCATTTCAACCGGTCCCAATCACCCTGGAGGTGCAGACTAGTCTGCCTTCACCGGCACTGCCGGACAATGTGAGACTTGTTAATGTCTCCCAATCTGAGCTGACCATTGTTTGGGATCCACCCGAAGAATCCCTTGTCCCCGTGAAGAGATATAGAATACAATTGACAGCAACGTAAGTTGTTTGTATGCATCTGCTTTATGATTCGTATTAAGGGAATTTTTTTAAAAACAGGTCTATTATACTGGTTATGCTATTGAAATTGACGTCCACATTAATGGTAACGCTGAGCATGTCACGCAGAAACAATTGAGAAATTATAGCTTGACAAACAAATTACTGTATCTTTGAAAATTGACGCGTGAAAATAGAAATCATAATACAAACAGCAAAGAACAGGTTATAAATATATAACAAAAAATGATAAATAAATACTTATATGGATGCACAATGAATACCGGATAGCGTAAATAATGACGATATCATTAACAGTGACAATACGAAACACAGTTACATTATAGTTTAAACAACATAAACAGAACATATAGCCCAAATAAAAACAGTCACGGTGCTACTATGATAACTATATTATTAGAAAGTAACTAATCCTAATTGTCACACACATGGTAAATAAACACTTAAATCGATTAAAAAATAACTTCCCAAAGAAATATTTTGAAAGTATCGTAATAGATTACAATAATTACTTCCTATTAATATTAAAAATAAGTTCTTTCTAATTTAGAATTAATAACCCAAATATGGAAGCAGGCAATCACGAAGTGGTCACCAAAGATGGAGACATCACCAAATTTAAAGTCAACAATTTATCGCCGGGCACAGGATACACCGTGAAAATTCGGTCAGAAGGCGTGCATCGCAACAGCGAGTACACCCAGCCAATGGGAGTCTGGACCGAGGATCTCCTGTCAAACCCCGTGAGCACTGTACTTGTGGCGCCCGTCGAGGCGGGGATCAACTGGGTCTCCATCACATGGCGTCCTCCCCGGCAGAGCAATGGCCTCGTGTTCTCCTACTATGTGGTGGTTCAACCGGCAAGACAACTCGCCAGTGGAAGCATCAGAGAGGTCGGACAGTGTTCGTCAGTGTACCGGCTTGCGTGTAGCGGGTGCGGTATATTCGAGGTGAGTGTTGGCTAACTGACTGACTTCAAGGTATATTCTATAAGATTTAAATGTAGTGGGGGGGGGGGGATAAAGATTCATGGGCGCCACCTAGTTTTTATCATGTGGATAAATGTTTAAAGTGTTGACGACAAATTGAAAACTTTGAAATTAAATATATTTAACAGTTTTTGTTATATATTGATTTCACACATTTAAACAGTTAACTTCATTCGAAAAAGATTTTATATTTGTGAATCAAAATTTTGTAAAATATACTTTTCTAATTTTATAGTGGCATTATTTTATTTATTTATTTTACAATGAAAATATTTTTATTATAATTAATTTTACTTTTAATAATTATTTATAAATTATAAAAGGAATTATAATACATATTATTTTAATTATTTACTAATTTTCCAAATCAATTCAGTAACATTATTGACAATATTATATTAATTGAAAATTTGATTTATTTATGGATAGATGCTAATGGACATTTTACATTTTATACAGTTCTTTTTGTTTTGAAATCTTTAATATGAACCATTAAAACAATTGCTTTCTGGTAAATTGTTCGATGTGTAAATTGTACATTATTATATTTGTTATTATAGATTGGTATATATATATTATAAATTCCGGAAAGCCGTTATTCATTTTTGACATTAAGCAAATATATTAAAAAAGATTATGAACAGAAAATGAGTAACATTTCGCAATATAAAAATTGTAATGTCCAATTTTAAACGTTTACCTCTAGTTACCCTTTAGAAGGCATACTTTGTTGCTAACTGCATTTAATTGACCCCATTACAAAATTACAAATATTAACAAATTCAGTAGAATTTGACAGCCGGATATGAGTTCACATTGAAATGATGCGGTCTAAGATTAATAATGAAAAGATACGATGGGGATATATAGTGGAATTAGAGACGTAATAACTATACTGTTTATTGCACCTATTATTCATACATTAGATCTAGGTAAGGTACATTTGGTGCATTTGTGTCATTACGTTGAATCAGACTATTTTAACCTTTGGACAAAATTGCTTGACGACAATATAATATATATATATATATCATGTATTTGCATTAAAAATGACCGATTAAATTTCTGCTTAAATTAAGTAAAAAACTAGATATAACAGAAACGTTGAAGTGTACGTGTATGAATATTTTGAGGAATACCTTGATTCCAATTCGGCTATTGAAATTGTGACTCAACTATGTATAGTTAAGCCTCGAAATTAAATTGGTGCCCGTCGTTTACTTGCTACTCGTCAGCAACAAGTCTGGAAAATAAGTGACTGAATTTTTACAAGATTTGCACAAACTGAGTAAAGATTTTAATCTGGGAGAAACTGATATATACGAGATGCATTTATTAATGGCTTGGCATCAACATGGATTCGTCAATGACTTCTTTGTAAATTCTTCATTGACTCTTTTAGAAGTTTTCTATCAGACCAATTCCTTGGATTTAACTCAGACGAATTCTGAAGTATGCGGAACTGAGACTTTTAATTACTATAGCGACTAACGTCTATAAGGGAGAATGTGAACAAGAAAGTAATGATTATCCAGTGGCTTCTGTGTACCCTATTACAACAACATCATGCTTCTTTTGTGAGGGATCAATACACAATAGAGACCTGGGTCCTGGGCGAAATACTGATTGTATCCCTTGTGGTAAAAAGGACATTTTCTCGAGTCTGTAAAATTTAATCAAAATTTTCTATCTCCACCGCCATTTTTGTTTCATTTCAACCATTAGTTCGGTTACAACACTGATTAGAAATTTCAAGGCTGCAATGCAATGTACTCGTATTAGAATAAATCTCTAAATGTATTTGAATGATCGATTACTACCACTAGAGAACCTATGATTAATTTATAAATAAATAAGAGGATCTTAAAGACATTGAATTATTTGGAAATGACAATGACCTTGATTAAATCGGCCAATTGGAGGCATAGCTTCCAAAGAAACGAATATTCCATTCTGATTGGCTGAACATTTTTTTAAAGTTTGACTTGAAAATAATAAATTCTTCTATATTTCTGAAGGGAAGTTTCGGTTTCGGTTTTGGTGAGGGTAGTTTCGGTTTTGGTTTTAAGGGAGGGTGTGGCCGCGCCGGGCCGGGCCGGGCCGATAAGTCATGTTACTATTTTGTGTTAGATTTAACACTCCTATATACTACAAAAATTCGATCACCTTGAGCGATTAGAGGATGCGAAATTCTGCACTCCACCCCAAAGAGTGAAAAGCTATTTAAAACTCAAACCAAATAAGGTTAATCTATATATTATAAATACTACGTTTTCTGTTTTTTTATTAATATCCTGACACCATTTTCAGAAGCATATTAATCCGGCAGGACTGAAACGCCTGCGGTTTCTGATGGCAGAGTGCAATCGCACGATATGGAACATGACAAGCCTTGGAAGTTATGCTTACTTTGCCGAAGATATCTGGATTAACATGACCAAGTTATTGCCCATGACGGGATATGTGTTCTATGTGTATCCTGTAAATCGTGCCGGGCCAGGATTGAGAAAAATGTTTTTCGCTACAACCAAGCAGTACGGTAATAATACAAACCAATATATACTCAAATTGTATGAAGGGGTGATTGTTTCTTTGTTTTTTTATAACATCGCTGTGTTGCATTATTTATATGTTAACCAATTTTTCGATTATCGCGTTTTATCTATAGATATCTTTAAATATTGGTTATCAATATATCTATAGATTTTCAATATTATAATGATTATGGTTACTGAGGTGCAGATATATTATACATATGTTTATCATTATGCACAATTCTTTTTAATATGTTGATTGTTTTCATTTATTGAATGTAACACATTAATAGAACCAATTCGGAATAATAATTAATTAATGTTATGAATTTTGGGGTGTTTGGCAATTTATGTTGTTAATACCAATACCAACCAGCCACTCTTTTTCTACCTCATCTTTGTTTATCCCCTCCCATCTGTTTTCCCCTTTTTCCTCTCCACTTCTCCTTTTTTCACCCTTTTTAAAACCCCCCCCCCTCCCCTCAACATGCCTTGGCCAGGGGAAGGCAATTCTCCCCTCCACCCCACACTTTAGACAGATTTAGTCTGGAATTGACCAGATCGCGTGATACATTGAAAACAAAGTTATTTATGCCGAATCACTTTAAAAGATAAAGATATAGTTATAAACTGTATATTTGTGCTATATTTAATAGCATTATAACTGTTATTTGCATTTTATATAACTATGTTAAATATTGATGAGAAGGTTTAACCTTAAAATATAAGGCTTTAGTATATATTTATTTTAATATACATTAGTTTTAATTAATTTAAAGCATTATCATATTTTAAATAAATAACTCTATTTATTTAATACTAATAAATATTTTAAATATTATTATAAAATGATCGGTAATTGTGTGTATACAATGTAGCTCCAAAATAATTCTGCTTAAATTCAGAAAATTGGTTTTTCACAGATACAAGTATCAATATGTTTACGTGGTCTGCAATAGTCCCGTTAATATGGTCCACTATATTAGCATGTTCTAGTTTTGAGATCACATCAAAACTTAGATAAATGTTATAACTCGCACCTATCTGTATAAAATACAATTTTGGTGCCAAACTAGACGTATCATTTTTGGATTTCTAACTGTTTACAGTATAACGCCAAAATATCATATAATTTTCAAATTTTATTTAGTTACAGGGAACATTTTACGCACATTTGAAGTTCTTACATTATTATTTTTTTAAATAACCTTTTATGATATCATCATCTAAAAAATCATTAATGTAAGAAGAAATTTCTAACAAAAATTTACCATAATTTTTTTAAAGACAATGTATACATGTGCCAAATTTCGACTAATTCATCAATGGGAAATATAATATCTTAAGGAGGGAGGATTTACAGCTAAACCACCATGCCCCTCAAGGTCTACGTTCTATAGAATTTTACATGTAGCCTAGCTAGATTTATAATTGAGTGCCGACTCAAAGTTCTCAGTATCATAAGTAGTATTATAAATGTAGAACAATATTAAAAACGTTAAAATTAAAAATCAATATTTGCCTATTGCTTTAAGATTATTGCTATGATTATTATTATGACTGTTATTCTTATAGTTGTTCTTATAGTGAGTTGCATAACTATCTATGTCTCTTTATTTAAACCAATTGTAGAAGACCGTCCAGTCAACATTACCATCAGATCGGAATCCTCCACAACACTCCGAATCGATTGGTACACGCACCCCACCGATTCGTCTTCACAAACACTTGGTTACCTATTGACGGTCACAAGCAAAAGATCTATGCACTGCCAACAGGGTCAACTCTTTAATTGTTCATCGTGTCCGCAAAGGGGGGTTATGGTGAGTAGTTCGAAAATGTTTTTAGTATTGAGCGGTCAAGTTGTGCGATATTATAGAAAGCATATCACTAAAGAACAAAAACTTTAAATGCGGAAAGTAGAAAAGAAAAAAAAATTAATTGAGATTAATTTTTTTACTTTTGTTTGGCAATACGTATACTCCATATGTTTTCTAAATAAGCATTGCTGATTAAATTCGAATTTGCTACCATCATTTCTATGGTGCCTATATAGATTAAACTATTTAAGCTATTTTATCTAAAATTTATATATATATTTATTTAGTTATATATATATTAATTAATTTGTCTAAATTATTTATTTTCATTTGCACTTTAATTTACGATAGGGTGCATTTTTATTTATTAGGGGGTTATATAATTGGGGATGTGATGATTTTGTTTGTATTTTACAGAAAAATGAAAATATAGTATTACTCTGTTAATTATTATAGTATTTATGCATATAACTATATTATAAAATACTCATGAAACTATCTTATTCCTTTATTTACTGCAAATCCTACTCATTTCAGACTTCAGTATCAGGTCGCAAGCATTTGGAAGAACTGAAGCAGTCCTGTGCCTTCATGTCTACTTTTTATTATCCCCAAGGTCGGCATCAATTATCGACATTTATTAAAGGCCTGGAACCGTTCTCGCGGTACATAATTTCTATCCACACAATTAGAAGATATGGTCCCGGAAGTCGAACGTATCAAACTGTCCTCACTCCAGAATCAAGTACACACCTAGTTCTGTATTTAGTTATAGTTTTACACATCTGCGTTGTTGTTCAATGCGAGAACTATTAAAGTAGTAGAAAATGGCGTACTTTCAGCTTACGTGGAATAATGGTGTTTTTTTAATTCTATATATATAATCGACAAAAGATTACGTCATCATTTATTCTATAATATAAATAAAAGAAAACAAATATGAAGCTTGATATATATATATGTGAGTTTTATAGGAACAATAGCGAATACTGTACTCCACAAATGCGAAATTGAAACTGTTATTTCGTTAATTTAAAATTAAACAGTAATATCTAATACTGGGTTTTTATACAATTATATAGTCACATGCATGATTTTTTATTATTGCGTTAAATTTATACGAACCATGGACAAAAGTAAAATACATTTAAAATGTAATTGGCTTCATTATTATTTTCATATGAATTTGAAGTTATCCTTTTGTTTTATTCGTCATTGGTTCTATGTATTTTAAATTATTTGTGTAATTTTACATGCATTTAATAAAAAAGAATGTGACCTTTTCATTCAAAGTTCAAAATAAATAAAGTATGCTTTCTATTAATCTCATCATTCAATATTTTCAGAACCTGGTCCACCAACAAATTTGACCTTGTCACAACTCAACGAATCAATTCTTTTAATATCATGGAAATCGCCAATTAAGAAAAAAATTCGTGGAATTATTCGCTACTATCAAGTGGTGATTTCGACACCGGACACCTCCCAAAATAGAGTTAAAAGAGTCAATCTGCCGGGACCCAGTCGATATGAGCTGACAATGCTTAAGCCATGCGTAATCTACTGCATTCATCTTGCAGCGGTCAATGGGGCTGGTAGTGGGCCCAAAACAAACATAAAGTGTCATCTGCAAAAACTAAAAGGTACCTTTTAATTTTTTTTAATGTTATTGCTTGTCTTATATTCTTGTTTCATGTTTAATTCCATTGTTTTCTTGTTTAGTATTATTATTTATTTTTTTAATTCTAATTTATTAATATCGTTATTATTATTTTTTATTCTAGTAATTTTTTCTTGTTTATTCTAAATTGTTTCTATTACTTATTTTCTTGATTTCTTTTACAATTTTGAATTAACACATTAGGTCTATATTAGCCTTTTCAATATTATTTTTTACTTTTTTTATAAATGACACGTACATAATAACAGGATTGTTTAAGATATATGAGTGTGTAACAAAGTACAATTATATTATATACAATAAAATTTTAATTTTGCTTTAGAGAAAGTGTCTTCCATTCAGCAATCATTTCGCTTCAGTTATCAGACTTGAATGATTCGCAGAACAATACATTTTCATTTACTTATTCCATATCTGGTCACAAATGTTTGTAAAAGTTGATTAATTGTTAGTCGTTATTCTAGCATACTGCAATCTGAGATCTTACCTCTTTTCAAGGAATTGAATTGTATGAAATCACAGTCCTTAACATTTACACTTGTCCATATTATTATTATTATTATAAATTGGACGTTATTACAAAATACACACGTGAAGTGAACACAATATAATATAAAAACATTGTTCATCATCAGTCCCAGTCTCTCTAAATTGGCCTCCATCCGTCTCTGTACAAGGCTGCGATTGACGCGGTTGCTTTGGTCATTCCTAAGCTATGGATTTATATTATTCTAGTTGGGTGTGATGGGCCCGTCAGAGATGGCTGTCCTTCCGAAAAGGTTCGGTTGCTTTGCATCTAAACAGAAGTGCATTAGGCAGGAGTGGTCGACGAATTGCATGGCTGGTAGAGCTGCAGTCGCAGTTTTCGAGCTTTTGCACTAATTTTGTAACAGCGGTAATTTTTGTCCGAATGTGTAGGTCATCATTACGGATCTTAATACGGAATAGCTATAAGGCAAAAATGAAGTAAAGCTCTGTGCGACGCGTCGAGTTTCTTCATATGTCAGTAATAATGTCTCCTTATGTCAGTGATAAAGTGTCATCAATTTTTAAAGTGATACGATATAATTAAAACACTATCGCTTGTTTACCAATCACTTATCAGTCTCGACACTTTGAACCCTTTAGATGAGGGTATTTTTAGATTTTGAGCAGGCATAATGGAAGAAGATGATCCCACAAATCAACCAGATCTTGTAACTGCAGTGACTACTGATCGGGAGTTATAGCTTTCTGCACAAAATATAAACAACATCATTAAGTTTCATTTAGGAATTGTTTTACCTTCTTAAAAATAATCTTACTATAAAAAAGATTTTTTTCTTCCTAAAAAATATTTAACCACTACTGCAATGCAACCATTGTCAGCTTTCTATTAATATCAAAGTATAAAGCATTAATCAAAGTATAATGACACTATAGTCAGATACTTTCAAAATCAATGTAATCAATAATCTATTAAATGGATTATAGATAAATTTATATGTTTCTGACATAATATATTTCTGTTATATGTAAATTATTTTTTATCTAAAAGTTTTTTAATTCATCAATTTTTATTAATGACTTGTAGTGCTTCCCATGGTTGAGCCTGAGACCATCTCTGTCACTCGAGAGTCATCATCTTCAATACTGATTAGCTGGAGCAAAGTATCAAAGGGAAAATGTCGGTTGGCTTACATAGTTGTCATAGCCACACTTCCGGATCGGAAAGATCACATTCCAAAAATTGTTGCAGATCCGTGTATGAAACAGTACATAATGTTTATATATTTAAAAAGTATTTACACTGATCAAATAATTCGAAACTATCATTGGCTCAGATTAGAATAGAATTTAAACAAATGGAATGCCTTTGCTATAGCTATGACATCTAAAACATTTGACCAAAATGTGAATAACAATTATTATATATATATAATTAAAACAACGTATATTAGTATTATCAAAAATTAATAAATTTTTATATTAAAGAAACTTTAATTAAATAATAAGAAAAACCACTTGAGTAAGATATAAATTATGATTCTTATAAATGATAATTATCTTATTCCAAATCCTACTCGAACAGAAACTATGCATTTTTAGCGCAGCACAATGAAATATCCGTTATCTGCGCCAACCACCCTATTATCTAAATTTAACTAATAAAAAAATCATGAATGCAGCTACATTATTATATTAAAAATTAATCAAATATTCATTGTTTTAAAAGTTTTAAATTAAAAAGTATTGTATTGTTAAATAATTCAATAAATGCTAAATAATAAAACAAATATGTTTTTATCAACAGAACAAAGTCAACATTATAGAAAGTTAAATCAGCATGTCATAATTGGCTTTAGTCACATGTTGAAAGTAACTAAATTATTTATATTTTTAAATATCTATTTACTAAATAATAAACGTTTGATAAATAAATTTCTAATTCTAAAATGTGACGGTCGTGCTTCTTAATGTTTAAATATCCGGAGAAAGATGTGATTTAAAACTTCATAAAATAGAAAATGGTTTTTAATTTTTTTTTATTATTCTGTGGTAAAAGCTATTTTATTACATTGTATTAATTTTTATATATAGGTTATAATGTATTATGTTTTAAATAATCTTCGAAAAACAATATAAAAATTAATAATTTTTTTACATATTTACATTGCTTCATGAAATATATATATATTTATTCCAGTTATACATTGTAGTATATTAGTGGCATAAATTAGTTAACTATTATTTTCATAGTATTTAAAACATTTGTTTGATAATACTAACTAATACTATATAATCCACATGATAATAATGTTTTTATTTTTAGATTATAATTTTACTGGTCTTAAGCCAACCTCTCAGTATACTTTTCAAATAAGGACAGTGACGCTAGTCACGGATAATTTTGTTCATGGACCATGGTCGCCATGGACAACCAAGGTCACTCATACTTACAGTAATATACCGACTGATGGTAAGTCATATTTTTTCAAAATTTTTATTTATCCGTACATTTACGTATTATTTTATAATGCTAAATGAGGTCAAAAAATATACTTTTATAATTTTAAGAGTAAATAGCTGAAACAAAAATTCGATATTTATAATCACAAAGAGATGAGTGGTTGTATAATTGATTTTTAAAATATAATAATTTATTTAAACACTTTTTTCTTGAGTGGATATAAAGAGACCAGACAGCGGAGTAGTGTTCTGATAAAGATTAAACATAAACTGTCTGCATATATGTAATTATATATTAGTCATTCGGGGAGATATAGTTCAATAACAAATGTAATGGTATAAACATTCTGTCTGACAAATATATTTAAAGTGACTAGACAACAGATATTTATTAACAATATTATTTAAGTCACTTGTTACTTATTAATATTTATGTATTATTTTACATGTAATTTATTTTGAAATTAGTAAGGAATTGTATGGTTGGCTTTTCAATACCGTTATTATGATTTGTATTACTGTTTCGTCTATTCTTTCTAAAAGAAAATGGAGAAGTCCACAGTTTTGACTGCAAATTTGCCCCGGGAAAATGTTCCGAAATTTTATGTTGGTGGAAAAATCCAGCTATTATCCCGTATGGCCCTTCTTCCACTTCCTATACCATCTCTTACACTGGCGATGATGTACTAAAAGTTTGGCTGCATAAAAATTTTACCTTTAATTCTCATGAAAAAGCTACTCAGTATGTTATCTTTCCTGTTTCTCAGTTTGAAGGGAAAATTATTACTGTACATGTAAGTTATTTTATAATAATAAATTATATTATATTACATTACATTATATTTGTATTTGTTTATTCATTTATTCATTTATTATTCTCCAAAACTATTTTTTCATTAATGACTTAGCGACATAATAACTTCTCATTATTCTATTTTTATTTATTATTTAATTTTTAAAATAAATTTCACAACTGTAACATGATAATATTTCATAATTTACATACTCACTAATTATATTATATTTTCGTTTTTAGATTAAATCTAGCAGCATTAGTCAGAGCACAATTAATGATGACAACTTTAATGTCATTCCTCCATTAAGATGCCGAAAAGGTAAAAAAAATTGTATTGTTTATAACTTATTATAGTACAAACTATATGAACTGTTATTAAATTAACGAATATATGTATTTATTATATATAATCGAGTCAAAACCATTTTTCATTAAAATATTCTCTACAGATGTTGTTTAGATTGATAGTTTTTATCTCTTTTTTACTCGGTCTTTTTGCGATTTATTCTTAGACCAGTCGAGGGAGCTTGTTTCTTTTTGCATATTCTTGCATATTCTTACATATTGTTTCTAAAGAGTAGAATGTACGCGAAATCAATTGTTTATTGTTGTTGATTTATTTAATTACAATTACTTATTTATTATTATATTGTATATTTCTTTGAATTTTTTGAACTGTTTTTATACATTCTTCATATCCTAATGATGAATTAATAATTAATTGCTCAAATGCCTTACAGCTTTTTATATTGCATTATTTCTAAAGCACCAATATATTGCAAATACGGTTGAGCAACGAGTTTTAAATAATATTTATTGTAGTTAGCCATAACACATAAGATTTATTTTCAATACATTGGGTATTTAAATCTCTCATCGCATTCGTGATATTGTGAAATTATATAATTATTTTTTCTGAAATCATTTATTCTTATTAGAAAGTGTATTACCTCAAACTTGACTTCTATAAATTGACACAACATTGTCTAATAATCTATAGTTAAAACACCAATTTTTAAGTTTTATATGTGTCCTATTTCAGCTGCATCGACATCACTCAAACGTACCACACTGAAAACCGCCACTTTGGTCACCTGCATTGGTCTCATTCTGGTCCTTACATGCGTCGTTGTCGTATTAATTGTCCAACGCAAAAAGCTTACTTCACTGTATCGGTCCCATGTGCATGATTCATTCGTCGGTGAGTACACAGCCCAGCTGTCGCCTTTATACAAAATAATTCTGACATACGTGCAAGCTAGGATTCATTATTTGTCGCCGAAAATGCACCCAATCATACATTTTTCCAACATTTTTATTTTGAAATACTTAAAAATCTATGGATTTTAAATGTTTATTTCAGTTAATTGTTTGTTTGCAATATTGTTAGGATGAAAAAATTGTCGCTATTCTTAAATTGTAAATCTTTTTCTGTTGATGGCGCGGAAAATATTAGCAGTACCGTTGTATATACAATGCCGGGATAATTGTATTTATAAAAATCTTCTACAAAGTAATTTTTTTTAATTATATTTTTATAGAATACTTACATATATACATAAAACAACATAGTGTCTTCCTATACTAAGAATAATATATGTATTTCGACAATGTCAGTAACTACACAATAATTAATGCAACATCAGCAGGTAATTGTTCGCTCCTTGGTGTATACATAAATAGGTGGTAGAAGTACCTGTCACCTGTATCTTGATTTATTATCGAAACAACATTTCTTCTGAAATCTACAGTAATAAACGGAAGCATTCTGTTTTTTCTAGATAAACCATTGATCATTAGATATTTTTGAAAGTTGATTAATTTTTAGAAAATTAAAAAATATACACTTGAAGTTGCATTTATACTCCATTTCGGGAACTATGTCATGAAAAAGTTTCTGTAAATAACAGATAAAACAGATGTCACAGCACCTACTTAAAGCAAGCCAATGGCTAATCACACTCCTTAAATTAATAAGTAGTCGATTATTTGCATGATTTTATCACGGTGGTATCTGTAATTTTTTTAATAGTTGTTATGTCTATATAAAAGGATCAGAAATAGAAGCCCATCACTGAGCATAATTTCGCTGCAGCTATACTCGATGGGTTGTAACTTTTATATGTTTGATTATGTGGTTATGTTTTGGATATTTTTTGTTATATGATTATAATATATTTTTTGTCTTTACTTTTCAGAAGAACGCGAAGAATCAATAATTTTTTACACAAAATCTTAATATTGATTGACATTAAAAGTGCATTTTAACAAATAACTTTAAAAAATTATAAAACTGTGCGGAAAGTTTATGTAAATGAAAGCATTATAATTTAATATCGTGAACTATTTTTATTTCTTATACCTAATATTTTTATATTTATTTCGAAGATCTGTGTACATATGTCGGTCCAAATGACTTTCTTTTCTTTATAAATTTATGTATGCTATGCATAAATTTAAACAATATTAACTAACATAACAACTGTATAATTATATTGTAACGCTTTGATCATAAAAATTTATACATTTAATATATATCATTTTGATTATTGATTAATGATTAATGATTGCTGATTATATAAATTTTTGTGAAAATTCATGTGATATTGTGATACAAATGAATTAGTATTACCTATATATATTTCAAACATGAATTATAAATATATATGTGTAATTAGAATATTTAAAACAAAATATATTGTAAATGAAAAGTATATTTATCGATTTATCTATTTTATCAAATTAACCAAATTTAAAATTATTTTGTGAAACTCACGTAGGCCTATAACGAAAAGTAGGATATAAGCATAGAGGTTAATACTAACAGATAAATATGTTTTAAAATTATATAATCAATAACATCGATGCAAAAGATTATATTTTCTGATTGTACTGTTTTAACTTTTTTCTATTTTTATAAATTTCCTGTTAGATTTACAATTTGTTAGATGCATTTATGTTATGTTAATCTTTTTTTTAATTTGAATTAAAAATTACAACAAATTATTTAATAAACGAATTCGTATTTTAATTAATTATTAAATATTATCTATCCCAATAACGTAAAAGTAATATTTAACAAAAAGGAAACCAAATTCAACAATTATATAAAGCCTATCACAAACTATATTTGGTAAAAATTCATCTAAGCTAATGTAACGCAACGAGCCATTGTAAAACTTAATCGTTCTTTAGAAAGCCCAAATTATATGTTTGAACATCAAATAGTCAAATACTGTTACGCTCGTTAGATGACAACTGTATTATGGTAAATAATTATGAGGTTTTTGATTATTTATTTTTGTCACATTATTTCGGAAATAATTTATTAAAAAAATTTTTTTTTTCTGATATTAGAAAAATAGCACTTTTCCATATGAGGAGAATCGATAGAAATCCGTGTATTGAAATAGTATTTTTCTAATGAAGGAATGTCATTTTTTAGGCAGATTAATAAATTTTATTTAAATTTGAAATTTTCGAGTATTGAAATAATACTTTTTTAATGAATAAATATAATTTTTTCTTTGCAGGTTATCAATTTTATAAAAAATTGAAATTGTTGGATAGAGATATCTAATGTATCAACATTTTGTAAATTTATTAATTGTAATTTATCTAAATATGGAAGGAAATATAAAAGCCAATGACTTTATCAAGAGTATTAACCGGCCCAATAAAGAGTAATATAATATATGAAAATTGTTAGAATCATTTTTTACAATTCATTGCAATGGGAGAAAATAAGTCAACTGAAAATAATTAAAATAATATATTATTAATATATGATAATCTATCAATTTTAGGGTGTTATTATACTTAAATCGCTCAAGCCTATACATAAACAATACAAAACTATAAATATGCCATACATTTAATCCGCGTCGATTCAACATTGAGATCAGGGGGACGATAATTCATAACGTCCATTCCAGCTGTCAGGTGTCTCCTATGCAGTTCTTCAATATCTCTTCAATATTCAAAAGTTTAATTATATTCATATTTACGTTTACTTTATTGCTGAATAAAACGTTACAGTTTAAGATTTATATACGTTTATTACAGTGTTTTTCTAAGATTATACTTATTTGACGAACACGTTTATTTCATTTTATTTATTCAATACCTTGTAGTTTAGTACTTTAGATCAAAAGCGCTATTCTGAAGTATTTCAAGATAGTTTTTCATGATATTGTAAAAGGTTATCTGGGAAAAACTTAGCTAATTTAATGAATAAAATCCGTGTATTTCGTAAAAGTCTTCTATTGTATCACATTTTAATTTAAGCTATCATCATATTTGAAAATAGTAGAATTTTAGGGGAGAATGTGTTTGAAAATAACTGAAACAGGAGATTTTGACATAAAGACTGCTCCGAGAATTTTGGAAAATGTTGAGAAAAATGCTGCATAACGAATTAGTCCTTCATGTCAAATGAGTTTGGTACAAATTTAAGGTTGTATTTGATTTTTATAAATATTGTTGATACCCCCACCACTACCCTATCGATGCCCACAAGTGACAGCATATAACGTTATCGACTGGTTAACTTTGCAAATACATTAAATAAATGTTTATTTTTGTTAGTTGGTTTTAGAAATTATATAATGTTGTAAACTTTCTATATATGTAATAATTTTATTTATTAACTATAATAAACTATAATATGAATATTATATATTGTGAAATATAGATAAATTCATATAGTCTAAATACCATAGTATGAGATTATTTGTGTCGTAAAAGAAATATTGGCTAATTGTCTATTGACACTAAGAGACTTCCGTATCTCTACTTCTAGCTTAATAGGGCCTTTACAATTTCGCCAAAACTTAAACAAAGAAAATTAAAAAAATAACTTCACTTTGATCAAAATGATAAATTGTAATTGTATGCACAATAAGCCAAAATTATTACTATGGCAGACATACACACATATATAATTGTATTAGGTAACTGAAGTTATAGTTAACTTTAAACTTATTTATTAACAGTGAATCGTGAATAACTGTAATTTTGTAATAACAATTTTTCGTCAACTATTTATTTGACAATTCAAATTGACCATCATTGGTGTCATTGTTTCTGAAAAGAAATTTAAAGTTATATTTTTTTATGATAACAAACTGATAAAGACTTTGCAAATATGTACACGTCATATACACTTATAAATCTAAAGTTCCAAATTATCTCAGAATTAACTCTAAAAAGAAAGAAAGATATGTTGAAAAAATGGTTAATTAAAAAAGAATTTTTGCGAATCTGATTGCGAATGATATAAGGTAAAGGCGATACATCCTAAACTCTCTCATTTTTTAGACTAACAGTGGAACGGCCAAGGTGATATAAAGTTTAAAATTAAACACATTTTTCATGTATAATATATATAATAATGTATAATCTTTACTTCAGATTCGAACAAAAAATACGACAGACAATTTAACCGCATATTTAACTGTAAATTCAACTTATAATTCAATCGCAGATTCAACCCGTAGATTAACTAATATACAAACTAATAAACGAACTAATAGTTCTATTAGTTAGTCTATACTTAAACTGCAGATAACAAATAATTCAACAGACAATTTAATCGCATATTTAACAGACAGTTCAAGTGCTAAGTTCCAGTTGAATCTGCAGTTGAATCTCAAATTGAATCTGCGGTAAAGGTTGTATATATACATGCTTTGAATTCTCTATTATGTAGTGTAAACTTAATGTTGACATACGATTGAGCTGAAATTTTGAAATACAATTTAACTAGTGACTATTGAAGATCTATTGACATCGAAATATTTTCAGACAAATTTGTCGCGTGGATTGGGGACAGTGAAATCATAATTTTACCTTTTATTAAAAAAAAATCTGTGGTTGTGGCTATTTCAAAATTAATTATGTATGTTATAATCAAATTACCAAATTACCAAATTATACAATCTTTATAAATGGGAGTTTGTGCAATTTTGTTAAATTAATTTCCACAGACAAAAATGTCATTAAAACATTTCGGACAACTATTACTGTAATCAAAACAGTGATTATTTTTTAATAGAAAATAAAAGATAATACACATTTACAGAAAACTTCTACATGTACATTATGTTGCCAGCACATATGTTTTAATAAATAGTAAATGTGAGATGTTGATTAGGTGTCACTAAAAATGTATTTTAATAAATATTTAACACTAGATGTCGATAGTTTGTAAAATTAAAAGCTAAAAATAGCATGTAACTGATATTGAGTGAAGTTTAAATATTTATAGATATTTGATGTGGAAAATATATAATATAATAATAAAATATTGTAATATTTGCCCGCTCATTACACAATTTGTACGATTAATTAGAAAGCTCAATATACAGAAGGTTTTCTAATTAAAACATTTGCAGACTCATGTCTGTAGATCTTATAAATAATTGAAAACTATGCAGTTCAGTCAATATTGGAGGTTAAAATTAGATTATTATAATTGTTTACATTTTGTATATCGTGTTTTACGTTGAATATATTATTTTCTATTCATGAACTTAACTTGGTAAAGTTGAAAATTCTACTAAGTGTTAATTTTGTAGGCTAAAACTCTTAACGGCACAGTTAATTTTAATCTCAATTTTCAGTATTAATGTCGAACTAAGTAAAATAGAGTTTCCAGAAGTTAGTTACACATATTTTATAGTTTTAAAAATTCATTCAATAATTTTAGAACACGTAATAATCCTGTTTTTTTCTATTTAATATTAAATGGTGTTCATCAAAAATGTTATGTATATACATATATCTCTTCATTACTGTAATCATTATATAGATAACAATGTACCTTTCCAATATTTTCAATTTATTGCTATTTATTTCATTTTAAATTTCATAATAAGTATTACAATAAAAAAACAATAAAACTTCTTGTTGCATTTTAGGAGCATTGTTAGACTATAAAAATAATTGCTGGAATAAATTTTCGAAATGTAACAATGGTAAAAACCATACTTGTTTTAAATAATGTTAAAACAATTTGTTTTGATTATACCCATTATATGAATAAAACATGCCATTAACAATTTTGAAAAATATTTTTGCAAAATTACATATCAACATACCCAAATAGTAGATAACTTTTTAATCCTCGTTTTTGAACAAAACAAATAAATTTCGGAATACCGATGACCATTGTGATAAGTATAAATACACTTAGCGCAGCAATCCAGATTAACCAAAACTGATTAGTCACCACTGAAAAATATAAATATTTATACTGATATTAAACAATCATAAAATGTAGAACATAATACACATTCTACAACAATTATAACCTACTGCATTTGGCATTTCTAGCCTGATATTTAAGAATAGATAGGTAATAATATTACTTTGGGCAACTTTTAATCTTGAATTGATGACATTGTCTGTTGGAGCGATTGGATAGATGTTGACAGTTTTCCAGGGATCATATTTTGAATCCATTAAAAAAGATAGATGAAATAGTTTGTTTGAAGGCAAAAAGTGAGTCACATTTTTCCGTTTATTGTGTTTTCCTTTGAATTGGGGACACCTCTCTTCAATTATATCTGCCATTAATGATTCAGATTTCGACCAACTCATTTGCTAAAAGAACAATTTAAATATATAATTTTTTATTTGAACAGGAATAATATATAAAGATAGATAATTAATCGTTGTTTAAAATGATATATTTTTTAAATTTATAAATATACTTTTTAAAATATCGATATAAATAGTCTAAGAACAAAATTAACATAGGTTGACAATACAATTTTATCGCGACATTTTTTATAAATTTACATCATATTTATATAAATTTGCGAACAAAAATCAACTGTAACTAGTGTTTATAATGCATACCATATTGTCCATAAATTCCTGTGTATAACTGATATAATGCAATTGTACATTTTCTAATTAATACCTCTTGAATATAACATGTTCAATTTTTTTAAATAATTTAATTACGTAATATTACTTCGGAGAATTAAAATTTGTTCACATACTTATAAAAAAAGTACATTTTTGGTTTATTTAGATTCAACGGTAAGTATTATTTGGAAATGAAAAATAGTCTTATTCTTTTTAGACTAGTACACAGTTCTTTGGCTGATAGAGTTTTGCCGCGTTATTAAATTTCTCAACAAATGGTAACTTTTTTCTGAAGTTATATGCCTCAAAAATGTCTTTAATCTAAACATGTGAACGTTTTTGTATTCTAAACTTAGTCAGGGACTACCAAAATAGCAAGTTGTCCTTGACTTAGTACACTGAACAAAAACAAAAATCAATGAAAATTTTATTATAACCAAAAAAGTTACAATAAAATACAACTGATGTAGTTCTTTGTACTGTAGAAATTAAATTGAAATAAACTATATTTTAAAATGTTAATCTTTCAATTCAGATTATAAAATATATATAATTTATATAAAAGTGATACGTTACTGATAGTTAGTTAATGACGTATATTGAAACCATAATTTTTTTATAACGTTTGGACAATACTCTGTCCCGTGTAATATAAATATTTCAATACGGAATTTGATACAATTTAGACTTACCGTAATACCATTACACTGAGAACATTTTAACTCATAGATCATGAGACAAATCCTCGGTAAGGTTTCCTTCTGTACTTCAATCAAAATTAGGTAAATGAAGGGCGAAGGCTGTGGTGATTTGGGTTTTGTCCAGGAAACTATCCAGTTATTGTGAATTGCCTTACTGGTCAAGTTAACTATTGGTCCAGCTTTTCTCCAATTCGTGTAGGCGGTCAGAAACGCAGCATACGGCCCGGTGCCAACATTATTTTCGCATGCGATATAAAAGATGTATCGAGTTGCTGGTTGAAGACCAGTTATTGTTTGATTCTTGAAGGATTTGGTGAAGTAAGTTACGAAATAATTGGTCCTGCAATGTAGAGAAGTGTTTATATAAAAAAAAAATTAGAATATTAAAATGTAATTTGATAAATATTTAATGATTTATATTTTTATTTGTTTGTAGTAATAACAGAATAGTAATATAGCGGGATGACAACCTTCACAACCCACCGAGCACCGGGTGTTTTAGATGTTTTTTCCGAGATTTGCCGGGTTTGGTACTTTACGTGTTACTCATGAGCTATATATATATAAATAAATACATCTGACCTTTTTGAATGTATTTCAATTAAAAAAATATTAAAAAAGGATTACTATTAAATTATTTGAACCCGCTTATAATTTATCTAAAATACCAATAATTTAATTGTTGCTAAAATTTACTTTTATTCTTGAAGAACTTTTGTATATATGTTTTTTCCAAAGGTTATATCATTATAGTCAATTGAAATTAGTTGTTTGACAAGATTAACTTAGTAGCTTTTTATAAAATTTTATTATAGATTTATAGAATTGGCAACCCCAATAATGGGACAAAATAAATATATATAAAAGTGTTATTTTTAAGAATAAAATGTTATTATGTCGTATCATATTGTTTTTTGCCCGAAGAATATTTTATTTAATTTCATAAGCATGTCAGGACAAATGGATCGCTTTGCTTTTATACGCATTTTTCCTTTGAGATGCAGTCCAAGGAAAATATCAGTTTACAAACGAATAAATATATTACAAAATAATGCTCAACAAATAAACATTGCTATATATTATTTTATATGATCCATTTCTGTATTTAGTTGCTTTCCACCCACTAATTTACCATATTTATTTACTTCTATATGTTTTCTTCATGTATGTGGATACCAGTTACGATATTTTTTATATTCAAGGATGTTTTCTCGTAATAGCAATTTTCACACGACATTTATTTTTTACTATGGCATTCATAACAATATTTATGAAGCAATATATATTTCATCTACTATTATAACAGCATGAATCAAAACTTCGGTTCGTCTTTAATACAAAATAATATTTTAGATTGATTTCTAAATGGCAGAATGTTTTTATTAAAACTTATTAAAAATTATTGAAATATATAATGTTGAACAAAAAAAACAATAAAAACGCAAATATTTATAGAAAACATGCTTACCGATTATTGTAGTACACAATGAATTTAGTTGTTTTAGGAAAAGAAGGCCGATCTCTCCATTTTAGAGTGACCGAGTCAGACGTCGTTCCTTCAATGGAACAATCATACACGGATTTCGGCAACCTACCAGCACTGTAACTGCCTGTATAATTGAACCTCACTTGTGCATACATCTTTACTGGTTTCGATACAGTTTTTATGGGATCACTATTTTCAGTATATTCCACTGAAAATACTATCTGAAATGTGGTGCTTATTGAGAGATCTTTCACTGTGAAATAGGCTTTTGGGTTAGTTTTCGTAATTGATCCTCGTATTGTTGGGTTTTGCATTGATTGCCAGGACACCTTTAATATAAAGTTGTATTGGTTTTATATATATATATGTATACCCTTATATATAAAATAATATTGTAGGCAGTATATTATGTGTATTAATAATATATAAATATTATTCACACGTATACTAACCGACGTATTTGTTGTAACGTCAAACCCGATGACGGGCGTCAGCCCCCTTATATATATTGAACCACACTTATTCTAAATAAATCGAATTATATTAGATTATGATTATTATTGTAGTATATTACGAAACAATATAATAACACTGTGTTTTGTCAATATAATTCGACAAAATATATATAAAAAAATATATAATCAACACAAACGTCGCATGTCTGAATAATGATACTGTGTTCCGCGCACACGTTATGATGGCATATAGGCCTACGTTGGATTGTTGTTTGCTTTTGAGCTTTCTCACCACAGAACAGATGCTACATAGTCCCTATGATTAGGAGCAGCGACAGGTTCACATAGAATTGGAACGAAAGGCTTTCAGGCTGTTGTTTCTGCTGTCTAATTTATTGTCATTACGCCGTTGCATTCCCTACCATATTAGTGCTTTGGAAAATACAGCCAAGAACAGTTTGCGACCTACACGTTTGATTGATGGAAATTGCCTAGGCTGGTTGTGTCGAAGTATGACCCATGCGTTGTAACCCGCAACATCTAGAAGGTTTTGAAAAAACGCATTGTCCATCGATTTGACTTCTTTCTTGTCTTTCTTATCTACTCCTGGTTTGAACTCGTTGTAAGCCAATATCGATAGAGGCTTACCTGTTGGAGCATCCACTTGGTCATCCAAGTGTTCCGACGAAATGCAGAGAACCACCTTGAAGTTAGAAACTGCATTTCTCAGAGGAAGGAAAGCCAAAAGTGCGCAATGTGGAGCATACGCAGTTCTACTATATTTCTTTGTGTTGCCTTGGCGATGATATTTACGCATAAATGGGTGTACACAACTCTTGCCGTTCCTCATTGTTCCCAAAACACACAAGTTTCGTTGAAAACACCAATCGATGAGTGAAAAATCCATAAAGAAACGATCCGCAACAACATCTGTTCCCTGGGGAAGATGAGAGGGATCAACCAACCGCTTGAAAATCTCGACATCACTGCTGTAGTTTGGAACTAGTTGGGGACCTGTGATGTGGGCCACTAGATAGAACAACATACAAATGTTTTGAATCCTTGATAATATATTCCTTTATGGTTTCGATTTGTCAGGTTTCGACTTGTCGAAAACCTTTATCGGGCAGTCACCTCTAAATGAAACTGTTTGCTCATCAATGGTGTTCAGCAGTCCAATGTAGCCAAATTTTCGTGAATATGACCCATAGCTAGCAGTGAATCGATCGTTATTGCGGCGTTGTGTCCGGGTTGTTATGTCGTCAAAACGGAGCATTCCGTGTATGAATAAAAATTGGTCCCGTGCCATGGCGGCCTTACAAAATGATCACCGTGACTTTAAGGTTTGTTTGTACATTCGACAATTTGGATCCTTTCCAGTATGATAGCAAATGCTGACGTATGTGTAAATATCCATTATTTAGATCCAATTAGGTCATGCAGATGCGGTGCACAGAATGTTCGTATTTTCACTGTAGTCATGTCAAATATCTTAGTCACCAAATGATTAGTAAAAAAAGCAACTCCCATGCTGCCATACTATAGGATCAGCTACTGCCATTGCATCTTCAGTTTTGTGTCCAGCTGGATCATGTCGCATATTTCGAATGTTCCTCATAGGAGGCTGACGGATAATAGGCCGTTCAAGGCTCTACTGCGTACCGTACTATCTGGAGCTTTGTTAACATGCTCCTCAAGTTGAGATCTTCATCTAACTCACTGTCACTGAAAATGCTTTCCACATTATCGTCGGATTCGGAAACGTCACTCCCTCCATGAGACCAGTCGTTATCGTCGTCGCCGTCGCTATCAAGATCCATAATATTATTGAAGACGAGAGACAACAAACCGTGAATACACGATATTGAATGTATGTAATATAGAAAAAGGGACAAATTCTTAAAAAAAATTTTTTTTTTAATTTTCATTTTGGTATTTTTAAATAATAATCAATGTCTCGTTTTTTTGTCCAGTTGGTAGTGTAATTTTATTCGATAATATGTTTTCTTAATTCTCATGTAATATTAAACTGATTGAAGTAACGGAATTGTTTAATATGCAAAAAATCATCAGGCGGTACGCGTTAAAGTAAAATATGTCATGAACTGGAATTAGTTAATCATGTATGACCCTTTACCATTACATATAAGTAAACCTAAATATTAATTTTTACTATAACAATTTTTTCCAAACAACCATTATTAGGCAACATAGATTAAAGCAACTTAGATAAATCTCAAAACTTATATATTTATACCATATAATATATATTATTAATTTATTTAAATAATTAGTTTTTACAATTTTTTACTATGTGTTTTAATATTTCGTTAACTAAATACACCCTATCAAAAGACACAAACTAAGCTTTTGATTTTTAATAAATAAAAACATTTTAGCAAAAAAACTGTTCAGTTAGAAAAATATTATTTTGAAAATTTTTTGTTATCCATGTTGAAAGAAACAAACAATGTGCTGATGCAAGTTAATACTTTGTTTAATTATATATTTCTAAATGAAAATATCTCTTAAATGTATCATTCTAAAGTAAATGTCTAACACTTTAATTGTTACATCGAACTTTTAAAAAATGGAGAAAAAAAGCTTACCTTATATGTCATATTGATACTTGGCCAGCTCCAAATGATACCCGGGTAACTATGCGCGCCATAATGTCTGCTCACTCTGACACTTGTTATGTCGAATATTTGTGAGATGATGTCTGTTCTTATAACTGCAGCACCGTCCACCTTATGCAACATTGCCAAGACAGTCACCAGAAGTGTATACGCAAAGCAGTGAACAGTTGTGGATGACAACATATTAGAGAAGTAGCAGGTCTCCTAGTCAAACATTGTAGTGTAATATACATTTTATTATGAACGATCGACGTATTCCCGCATTCCCGCATTGCCCATAACCAGTACGCGACCTATGATCCTACTGGACAAAGTCTATGTCTGTATCCGGCCGTTTTCAACAAAGTTGATGTAATCTATTCAGTTAAAATATTATTATTATAATTCTCTATCGTATCAACTATTCCGTGGCATAAGCAATAGTTAGTAGACGAGATGCGTATGCTAGTCAAGATTATCATCTGAGCGCGTTAGCGCGAAGATTATAATCGAGCCTGGCATAGCATCAAGTCTACTAACACATTTATC
>JAUZND010015830.1:0-27269 GCA_034780555.1 Coelogynopora nodosa | reverse complement strand
GTCTCGTTGTGTAGACACCCTGATGAAACCTGTACTCCTTGAAAATAAATTGGAACTCCTTGAAAAGTCCTTGAAAATGAAAATGAAAAAAGTGTGGGAACTATGTCAATTGTATAGATTGATTTGCATTTTTATTATATTATGTTATCCAGAATATTTAAAATAATAATATTTTCTTTAAAATGCATGCAATTATTTCTTCTGATAATAAATGAATACATGCCTGGACAGCAGATTCTTCCTATAAATATAAATTGTTGTGATATATTATGTTATTCCTTTTGTTTATAGTGTTCTTGTTTTCTTAATTTATCAATATTATTCTCTTTGTACATACTTATGTTCGATCTTCTTTCTGTGTCTGCAATAAATTTTCTCTTTAGTTATTATTTATTTCACATTCTCTTCAATTTTTTATTGGTTACTTTTTATAATTCTATTTGAAACATTATCCATGCTTATATACACATTCATGTTGTTTCATCTATTTTGGTTTATATCAGCATTTGTACCGTCTTAATAAAGTGCAGGGTTTATATTTTTTCTGTATTTACCTGATTTCTAGTAATTTCGGCACAATTTGGTTGGGTCCTGAGATATGTATTTATCTGCAGTAAAATATATACCCCCCTCATCCCACCTACTTACCTTTGGCAGTTTTTACTAGATTTGAAGTTATTGTCAAAAGTAAGCATCTAAACTTTTTGATTTTGAATACCTATTTGCAATTCTTGCACTCCCCTTTTTACATTTTAAATGTGTGATCTAACTGATGGTTATGGTTTTATATTTCTTTTATTTACGAAATATATAAAATCTATTTCTGTTATTTTAATTATATACCTACTTCAAGATTTAAAGCAAGCTTGATTTATTTTTGTATTTATTACAGGTATTTATGAAGTTATAAGTACATTGTCTATATGCATGTGGAGTATATACTCATATATATTATGTGTCTATAACATTATTATTAACCAAAACTGCATAAACTTATATGCTTTTTTGGGTATATTTGAGCATAACCATAGTACTTGGTCAGTGAATAAATCAAATGGTTTTTGAACTGTTTTAGAGCCCTTAAAATTACATCAATCAGAATAAATATAATATATACTTTTCGAAAAGTAAAATGTTGTATTTCACAGAAATATTTCCCCTCTGTGTTCTGCCCCAGGACCCCAGGCAGGGCTTTCAGTAACTTTTTGAGACCCAAATATGTAATACATAAGACTCTATGTGTATATATATCTGTCTCACTTCTAATTGTGCATTTTATTACCTTTAAAATACACTATTAATAGGAAAAAAATTCCCCCAACACGGCTCCATAAATGTTATAAATGTTTGCATTGTTTTTCATAAATCATTTAAAAATATGATTGCTATTTTCGCAAATTCATTTTAATACTAAAATCTACTCAATGAATCTTTCTCATATATTGAGTTAAAAAGTATTTGAAATTGTTTTGTTTCATATGACTAAAAGCATGGGGACACTTGGTTGTAGTTAGGCATATCAGGCAGTTCTCTATTACAGTCCCAGAATTTAGGATATTTTTAAGAATCTCGAAAATAGAGGTAACATGTCCTGGATTTTTTATTATTACAACATTAAGTGTGAAAGTATTTAGATAATAATGGGCCACCATCTTTTGTGATCTGCATGATTATATTTACATTTGCTATTAATATTATATTTTAGAGTAAGGGTGTAGCAATCTGTAATGCGTTTACTCTAT
Source organism: Coelogynopora nodosa (assembly GCA_034780555.1). Classification (NCBI taxonomy): domain Eukaryota; kingdom Metazoa; phylum Platyhelminthes; order Proseriata; family Coelogynoporidae; genus Coelogynopora; species Coelogynopora nodosa. The sequence continues at coordinate 25,527 of JAUZND010015830.1, read as the reverse complement.
ATCTTATTTTCTGTATCGATTTGGTTGAATTTTCATGATTATTTCATACCAATAATTGTTATATCATTTGTGTATTTTTAAATATTTTTAATACATTTTACTCTCATATTTTTAAACATCTGTTTTCTGCTTTAGTGTAGACACACTTGATGGAGATGACATACCAGAAGATTTGCAATTTTATTTGGTGAGCTAATTTTATATAATGTTTTTTTAAATATTTTATAATACAATAGTGTTATTTAATTTTACCAAATATGTATTTCCTTTTTGTAATTAATTACATTTTTGTACTGTATTTGTTTAGTTAAATTAATGATGTCTTTATGTTGTGTATTTGCTATTTATTTGTATTTAATGTTTCTCTAGACATTATTATCATATAAACTAATAATCTATTATTAATTTAATATATAATAAATCTCGAATTACTTACCATAATCAAAATATAATTTTTTGTACATTTTATATTTACTAAATATTTCATAAGAGCCAGTATATTAGAAAGTAGTTTCTAAATTATTAATTCAAGAGTCAATCTATCATAAGAAACTTTTACAAACGAAGAAATACTATGATTTTAATTATTAATTTTCAAAATAAAATACATGCTTAGTATATTTGATATAGTCATAAATTACATATTTTAAAAAATCGTAATTTTGATTCAAATATGGAAATTATTACTGACATACTTTCTGATGCCTAGGCATTAGCTTATCATCATCTTTTTATAACACGCAAGTTTATGCATTATTGAATAAAGTTAGGATAATTTGACATCTGATACTATAATAAAAAATACATATTCACACTTATTGAAATTACCTGGCGTTGATCCTTCTCTGTACATCTACTGATGTAATACAAAAGCGAGAACCTTTAGTTTCATTGTAGAACTCTGCTTCATCCATTTCCATCGCGTTTGAGGAGAACAAACTGTTGCATATTGTACAGCGTTTTGAATAACTTAATCATTGCATCATAAAACGTTTCAACTTTTAGACAATGACAATTTCGATTATTGTTGAACTATTTAGAAACGTCAGTTACATATTGCTCAAAATGTGAGGTACTTCATATGTTGACTACTTTACACCATTTTAAATGTTATTATCATTTAAATAATACCATATATATCGTAATCACATATATATTTTCACAGTTGTTTAAAAAATATATATTTATAATATTGAGTTTCATAATTTGTTATTCCTGAAAAATGTGAGTTATTCTGATATGACCATTGTAGTTTGTTCAAACTAGAAATCTTTATTTTATAGTAAATGTATTTATTTTTTTATTTATATCGTCATATTTCTTAGAAAATTAATTTATGCATAAATATTATTCTGAAATATATTTTCCATGTCATTATTTAATTTTAGCATGTAAAATATCTTTTTTATCATTATCATATTTTTATTATTATATTTGGTATATATGTATACTTCAATTACATATTGTGTATCTTTTCATGTCTAAATGGATTGAATAATTTCAATGTGAGTTTATTTTATGTTACGTATGTTAGTTGTGACATTTACAATTAGTTTCAGTACTCTTTAGGTAGCTTGTCAGTATTTCTGTGTTTGAGTGTAATCAGTCATGTTTATATAGTATTATAGAATATCACATTTTATGTATATACTTAAATGTTATAAATTTAAAAATACAAATATGTATCAATATCAACTAGATATTACTATTTATTTTAGTTGTAGTAAATTGGTAATTTTCTCGATAACATATGATATATTTATGAAACGTACTCAACTATTCTGCTTACACATTTTCCGTCAAGTATCATGACTGAACTAAACACTTAAATTATAAATTTGACAGCGCTTGATGACACTCAAAGTTTTTAAAAAAATACTAATTTTAACTTTATATATTTTTTTGTATAATTTGATAAACGTTCGTATCTATTGTATGTATAGCTTTTTAATAATGTATGGCATGTGTGATTACGAATAATAAAATGATTTATTGATATAACTGTATATACTTTAACGCTTTTTATTATATCAATTTTAACCATAATAACTTTTTTTTATATTTCAGTTTAATTTCGTGTATATATGAACTAAGAGTGTATATTTGGCCTATATGAAAATAGATTCATAAGAAATCGTCATAATACTGAATAAAATGTAAAGAATATAATTACTGCATATACACTGTTGGTTTATGGTTGTACTATAAATATAACTAAATTTAACAAATAATATCGTTAAATTTTATATTGTTTAAATCAACAAGTTTAATTTGTGTAGAATAATAATTGTACAATCTTTGTTTTTAATTAAATAGTTGACCTAAAATAATATCGGTTACTAACTGAAACTAAAAATAAGCTAAACATATTGAGCAAATCTAATAGTACATACATAACCATTTTTGAAGAAAAAAACAAATAGCGGATAATTTTGAAATCTTACACCAAACATCCATTTCATCGTTGTATATGCGGTATTATTAACTTAAATTTCAGAATAAGAAACATGAATATTAACGAGTTGCTTGCGTCAAAGTATTATATTTTACTGTTTTAATTTAAATAGAGTGAGATTGAAATATAAGCCAACACAGCTGTTTGTGTGGATGTCTGTTCTGTTGTCAATATGATCCATGTATACATTAACCGTAACTTTATATATTATATACATTATATAATATAATCCCGTGTTAACAATTTATAAATTCTAACGTTATTAAACGTACAAATTAGAAATTTTAATAACTCCTTAATTTTATTCACAATTAATAATCTGCTTAAACTAATTTCACTAATTTAACTATTCTGTACTATGTATTCAAGATTTTTATATATGCTAACTTGTACTGTAATCCTAGAATTATTAAAGGCTGGAAGTGAGGTCGGATTATTGAAAAATTGACTTTGAAAAATTTTGTCACCTACTGATATTTTATAAAAATCTGTCAAAAACGTCTGAAGAAAATGTATTTAAGAATGCTGGATTGGGTTGTATTGAAGGTTGGGTAGGTTACCTAGGCGTATCTTAAATGAATTCGTAATTAAAAAGTATTTCATTTAATGGTGTTTACCATTTTCTTGTAATTGAAGTGTTCTTCTGTATATGTCACCTAAGCTCTGCTCTGCTGTATTATCATCTTTTCAGGGAAAGCGTAAACGCCAGGAGACCGATGAAGATGCCTTCAGTGTGCACAGCGTAGACTGCAAGCAGGGACGGTGGAACCGGAGTGCCAGCTCTATGATGGGCGCCATGCTCAACAAGGTCGGCATCACCAGCTCCACTCTCTCCATCCCAGGTACGTGCGTGCGTGGGTAGGTAAGTCGCTTCCTTCCATTCTGGAAGATCTCAGATGTTTTATCTCTGGTTGTTGGGTCGTCGTTGTCCTACCTTGTGGATTGAGCAAGAGTGAAGAAATGAAACTGCCTGTCGCGCTGGTAGTGCTTTATCTTCGCTTACACGACACTGATTTTACCATATTGGAGAAATATATTGTGCGATTTTTTTAAGGAAACTATAATAATTGGGAAAGACATTGCGTGTTTTTTTGTATTGCGCACCTACAATTATAAACAAATAGTGAGTTGTGGAATATTTGAAATCATATTCGATATAGAAAAAAACGATACTCGTCAGATTATAATACAGGGAAGTGTTTTTGTTATGGTGAGGTTTTGGACTTTCATTGGTTTGTTTTTTCGAATTCCTAACAACTATTATTTTACAAATGCTTAAGGAAGCAAATATATTCTTTCTAACTTCGTAACTAGTGGAAAAATATGATTTCACACAATATAAAAGTATTGTTGAAAATGTAAGAGTTGTTCTGTGATTGTTATTTGAAATACATGTTTAAATTTGCATTTCTAGGTTTTTAGTTAATCAGTCTCTACTAGGACGTAGCTACCGAATAATTCTTTCAAATTATTTTAATAAATCATTGCACTTTAATCTCAAAGCTGCATATTTTTCAATTAATGATTTATGCTATACCTATACCATACATATTTCATGCGTAGCTCGCTTAAAATCTTTTTTTTATTTATGATTTATTAGGTCTCAGATGGCAGCACATAAATTATCAAAATGATACTCGCGATAGTGTTCGTAATCTTAGACAGCTGAATTAATTATCAATTATATAATACGGTATACTGCTTCTATAATACTTTGACTTGTTGTATTCTATTTATGCTGCGTACAAAGTACAAACTTTGATAACGCTACGTGGTATTCGTAAAGTAAATGTTGGGAGATAAGCTTTAAATAGGCTGGTGTTATTTCTAATTTTAAAAGATATAATCTGATTAAATATTTTCCGACTAATTATAGTATTAAAATAAATTATTACAAAATTAAAAATTGTTACCCTAAATCCTTTTTGTTCAAGGTGTTGGTTGCTGTTGTTACCAGCAAAACATTTACATACTTTTAGTAATATAGTTATGATCAAAACACTATGACTACATAACACATGTTGTTATATTAATATAACTACTACACATATTGCTTGTTTATTTACACTATTTTATATCAACCCTTCGTTGTTCACGCTGAAAATTTATAGATGGTTGTCAAAGGGATAAAATTAATTTTTTGATATTTGGCACAAATATTTCTTCGGATATTGCAAGACTAATTAAAATATAAATTTAGTAATTTATTATTTGGACGCTTCAGTGAATCAGGAAAAAGTCCTACAATCTGTGATTTCAAACATGTTTAACAATGTTGTCTAATGTGGTATCACATCATATAGTCGCAAGTATACACCAACTTAATATTTTTTACCAAATTATAAACATTCTCGCGTTAGGAAAACATCTTCCAAGTCTTGTGACGATTGCTTTTCGTGACTTTTTTAATGGAAATATACTTAAATGTGTAAAACTGAGCATACTTTTCAATTATTGATATTCCTGCTGATATGCATTGTTTCGAACTTAGATTATACTATATTGGCAGACTTGGCCAACCATTTAGAACTTCCAGACATTCAGGTGATAATCTGCGAGTGACTGTTCCAAAGCAATAGTACATTTGAATACTATAAAATTAACTGCTGCAACAATTTTATTTAATAATATTAATGATTAATATATATATATATTAATTTCCTTTTTGTAGAAACAAATTAAAATTACTCACATTAGTTATGATTATAAATTTCACTTTTGGAGTTTTGTTGCGCTGTTATTTTAAATGTTTTGTTTGAAAGTTCAGATCATGATTTGAATTAAAACAATTATAAATAATGTTATATATATCTATATAAAGCAGTATAATTAACATTTATTTTAGAATTTCACCTGCGTTTTTATCAATCATTAAAAACATGACATTAGTGTTTCGCGTATAGACATATATTTTTTTAATGCTGTGCATATAACTGTTTGGCTTTTAGCCATTGTAAAAAATTAGCAAAAATAATTATATTATGTTTAATATAGTATATACATGCTCAGTCTAATCTTGTCGTCATTATTTAGCTTATATGAAAATTATGTTTTCGGTGAAATATATTCAGAAATGTGATATAAAACTGTGTTCATAAATTTTGTTATATAATTAGGCATATAATACACAGTGTGTATGGCTACTCCATTATGTAAAGGGTAGTTAAATAAGGTTAAGTATTATATTGTTTTTTATAAAGAGACATTTGCACGAATTCTTTTAATTATATTATTTAGATCACGCAAAAAATTATTATTAAAAAATATCGTGATACAACTTCAATTATTGATTTTTGTCCTTTCAAATGATCCAATCGAATAATAGGCAATGCTATTCCGCGCTGCCTACAATTTCAGTTAGGTACTATATTGTAATTTATTGTATATATTTATGTCACTTCTTGTGGAGTTTAATTACAGTGAATATTGATAATATATCAAAGTATAAATGCTCCTAAAATCACTTGTTTTGCATAAAGTGATATGAGGCCTATTAGATGTTAGTAAACTCTGCCTGAAATATGTTGTGCCAAAACTCTATCCATTGGAAACAACCTAACTATGTTTAAATAAATGGTTTTGTTGCACCTCCAAACTTCAATAACTTTTAGAGGCAGGAATATTAAATATCGTGAGAAGATCTATTTTTAGAACCGACTTAATATAGGCTTAATGGAGTGATTAACAGTTATTTAAGTTAGTAATCGTTTTAGACAATCCCCAAATAGTTTTTAGTTAATGTTTCTTAGAGAAAGTAGATAAGAATTTGACATTTAGAGTGCTATTGATTTAGATTTATAGATTAAAAGTTCTATTAAAAGTATTTTATTTCTCTGTGTTACTTGTTCATTCTCTTCATTAATTATTTTTCTGTGAATTGAAAAAAATAGCACAATTGATTGGTATACACTTTGTTTTTAAAATCTCCGCCGTAGTTACTTTTTGTTTGACCACGGATCAGGAGATGAGATTTAATCCAGGATTTTGTATATTTTAATGGGGCAAATGAAATCCTATGTGGAGGGAAATAAACCCGTACTCAGCAAAACAGGCAGAGCATTAAGTATTTTATGGGTGAAACGTTGAAGACCAGTTCTTAGTGGTAAGCAATTTTTAGCAATATGTTCTGTAATTCTATTTCGTGATAAATGAATGAATCACCATTTTGTGAAATGTATAAACTGTAAACATTCCGGTTTATAGTGAAGCGTCAATGCAACCATTATTATAGCTAAGATTCGAGTATATTCAATTGTATTTGTAATATGTTACTTTTATTTGTGTTTCGCTTTCACTATTCAAACTGTCACATTAAATTCAATCTTACTCATGAATCTGGTCGGATTCAATTGCGTTGCAATGGTTTTTAGGTGTGCCATCCTCGCTTACCATGCCAATATCTCTGGCTCACATTATGACGAGCTCCGTCTCGGTGTAAGCTGGTAATAATCAGTGTCTAAACACCTCCAATACTCGTCGTCATGTTGTCCCCCTTTTTTGTTACTATTACATGTCGGTGATCTAGTATATAGTATATACAATCCCTCCCCCTATCCCAGGCAGTGGATCGTCCTCCACGAGCGGCACGAAGCCCCTCCTCCCGCGCCCCTACTCGGTGAGCCACGCAAGCCACCTCAATATGATCAGTGAACGCGGCGAACAACAGCAGCAGCAGCAGCAAGCGGGCCAACAGCCCTCGCGTCGTGGTGCCTTCCTCTCCCCGCTGCCCTGTCGATGGCGCAATGTGCGCCGGATGCGACCGCCCCCTCCAGCCCCCTCGCAGCAGCAGCAGTCCCCCTCGGGTGGTGGGGGTGGGACACCCGCCTCGTCGTCATCGCCGTCGATGGTGTCACCGGGAAGTGAGGGAGGGCGGCGCCCGCAGGGGGGGGAACATCCGGTCATGTCCAAGAGGGAATTTGAGATTCAGAATGTGAGTGATTCGTAATTTTTACCCTACCTTGCAGGGTTATGGAACGTGATGGGATAATAAATAAAGATCCTGACATCTGCACCCCATCTAGACGTAATTTGAAGGATAAGAGTGTTGTTTGCAATACACAGAATTGGGTTTACTAAAATCCAATCTTTTCAGTGTAGTTAGGTATATTTCGGGTGTATCAATCGTTAGAAAACTCCATCTCCGGATTAAAGAACATTTTAGTTACTTTAAGAATTCGTAATAATATGTGAATAAAATTTATTACTTAAAACATGTAAAGCTAATTTTACAACAAATCTCTTATTCAGATAAGCAATCTTTTAATACAACATCAAACATTTTTATGCAAAGATAATTAGTTCATTTTAAATTCACCAGTGAAATGGAATGTAATAATCTTTTACCGTTAATTTATTAATTTATAATCTTGATGTTAATGATTTATTTATTAATATGCACCATTTAATATCATAACTTATCGTTTAACTATCAACTATTCTGAATTTAAAAACTTAGTCTTTTTTTCAAATATGTTATACAAATAATATGTAAAACTCTATGTAAGTATTTATTTTTAATCTTGCAATTTTTTAGTTTTATTGTTTTTACAAAATTATAGTTTACATTTTGTATCATTAAATTACTTATTTAATGGTATCAGCAATATATTTAATTATTACTGCTACTATTGAACACAATTACAGATAACACAGGCAAGATAATTATAGATATATTCTTATAATGAGAACATCCAATGACTATTACTCCTTTCCCTTTTACAAACATCGGGCACCCTCAACTCCCCTCTTAATGCGTAGGGAAGCAGTGGTTAATCTCCAAGTAGGATTAGATTAATTAATCTGCCAATTGAATTAATTTATCTACCCTATACAAGGAGATTAAAGTCTAAATTCTGCAGTCCTGTCTTTTTTTATAGTAAATAGTTATGTATAGTTCATATTTTAATATTAGTAATGTTATTGGCTAACTATGTCATAGTAGTAAGTACTGCTTTGTGGTCACAAATGACATGAACTAAACTAACGACTGAACCTGATAATAGTCAGTAAGTTATTGAATATTATGAGATTTGGCGAAGAATGCAGATATACATTTTGATTTCGTTTATATTGTATATAGTTGAATCTTTGCAATTAGCACTTGATAGCGATTTTGAATGGAAATATTTGCTGACATGATATTTTTCATGATTATGCCTTTATTCACCTTGACTTGTTAAATGAGGAAATTGAGCACTCGAGTTAGAATTGTCTGTACCGAACGAATGTTTGTTAAGTGGTTGACAGTCCTCAGTCTTTTAATTTTCATTAAATTGAGAATTATCTTCATTATTTGATCTATTTATGAATGTTGTGCAATTCAGTTACAGTATGTTTGTAATTTATTATCAACAAACCGTTGTTCAAAACTATAATTGCTTTAGTTAATATTGTAAAAATAGTTATCTTTTTAATAGATTCCGCTTTAATATAATTTTCATTGTTATAATTTGTTTTTGGTTATCATTGGTTTTCTGTCGCTCTTGGTTTAACTGTTAATGATTTTACTGTATAATTTGCACATTTAAAATAAAATATATCATTATACGTCTCCATTGGAAGTTAATACTTCTCGGGGGCGAATTCATTAGACAGGTGTGACAATGCTTAGTTACTCTCACCTAGGTTGAACTGAAAGAGGTGTATTTTTTCTGGATCTTTCTGTGCATTGCCACTGAAAGTTGGACATTAAACTTCCACACAATCATTTGGCTCCTCTCGACTAACTATATTGTGATTTAACCCATAAGGTCGTTCGCTTTCTTCAAAAAATCAATGTTTTTGCTTTAACAAAATGTTATTTTGCAGCACTTTTAACCATATTTACTAAAATTAATTACGTTTAATAATGATTGGTGGTTTCTGATAACCATAATTATCATAAATAATTTAGAGGGCTTCATGAGACATTTTCGAATTTAATTGTTTCTTTTAAGTGAAAAATAATATACAATATTAATTGTATTTTAATTATTGCTAATTCACATTTTAATTTTCTGTTACTTAGTATTATTTGTTGTGGTTAAAATTTACTAAAAAGGCAATGGTATTTTTAGATTAGACTAATTTCTGAGAAATGTGAATGTTAGGTGCATTTTGGCGTAAAAGGTAGGAACCTAACATTTTAAATTAATCAGTTCCGAAAATCTCGACTCCAGAGCCGAATTTTTTAGTTTTTAACCCTCTAGAATAAACAATAAGACCGCAAAATTACCATTTTTCGACAACTTCTTTTAAAGGTATTTATATAACTATACCAATTTATGAACTAATTCACTTAGAACTTCATATATTAACGCATGCTTAACACATATTAACACAATGTCATGGTCTTACCTCCTTCCGAAATGATGCACCAAAAGGGCATCTTATATGAAACAAAGCAGTTGGAGCCTACTAATACATTTCAGGTGCTCAAAATTCAGCTTGGGAATCGAGGTTAATCGAAATCAGAAAACCCTGATTATGTCAAAAAATCAGGTTCCCAACCTCATACAAATCCTTTTTGCAGAAGTTTCCCGCTTGTATCAAGGTTAGACTTTTCATTTGCCAACCGATTTTTCAGGTTTAATTAAGTTATAATCTAATTAAAAGATTGACAGATACAAGAGAGAAATCTATATTATTATATATCTATACATTAATTAGACTACTGTTTCTCGTCACAAAAAATTAAACCCTTTTTATTTTTCGGTTAACTTTGATTAAAAAACCCTTTTGGTCAACGCGTCAATTATACTATGATGTATTCATTGATTTGAAAGAACGTCAAATACAAAGAAAAATAAGAATTAAACTTCTAATTTTGCCTGAGTCACTATATATTATATATTTATTATTAATTTTGTTGACTTATTTTTTGTTAGATAACTACTTTTGGCTAGCATGGTATACTTGTTTTTTAACATCTAACCGACTTATTTTAACACAAGTATGTAAAGTTATTACGAAATCCCCCCGGGGAATGAAATCATAGTTTCACATTAAACCTTTTTAATACATCATCATCCGACTAGTGACCTATTATATACACAAACTATAAATATTTAAAATAGTATACATCTACGAGTAAATGGTGTAAATGTACATTTTGTACATCTATGTATATCTATAATGTAAATCAAAAATTGTTCGCAACGTCTTTTATCACTTATGTTTTCACAAATGTGGCATATTTTGTCTCTTCATTTATATGCACATAAACAATTACATTAGCGGAAATGGAGACAGTCTATTTAAAAGTATATTGAAAATGGTCACCCTTATAGTGTTCTCTGTGTTGGTTATTCGACTGTGTTGTTTTTTGTTATTTAATTTTCAATAAGCGTTTGATTATCATTAAAATATATATATATTTCGATGCATGGGCAATTATTTTCCTTTTAATTGCGATATTAAAGTTACAATGTATCATTGTGGGAAATTAATGAAGTTCTCTATTATCATTATTTGTGTCCAAATGTGAACTTTGCATCACATGGAAATGTGTCTTGATTCATGTTTTAAATATTAACGAACACAAGTCTTGTTTGTTAGTGGGCATGTTGATGTGCAGCTGCCACTGAATTAGTTTACTGTAGAAGTTTTATTATGTTGTTTGTTACATAACATATTCGATACATTTAAAGGTTTTTTGTATGAAATAAGTATGGATTGCTTCAGTTGACTTGTGACGCTCATTTTTTTCTGTTCTCTGCAGATAATCCACGAATTGTATACGGGAGAGGTGGATACAGTCAATGATCTTCACAGTGTTATGAAGGTGACTCGTATTTCTATTTATAACATGCATATTCTGTATTACTGTATCCTGTTACCTTGTTTAAAATGCAATTAGTGTCCATTATTTTAGTGAAATTTATAAATGGAATCTAATTCTATTTTCAGCAAACAAAATGGTAAACGTGTTATATAATCACAACCGCATTGTATTTTGATCAAATGATTTAAATTATATTATTGTCTATTTATCTATTTCTCTTTTTTCGATAGAAAGACTATACTTATCTATTTAAATTATCATTTTTCTTACATAAATTCTGTCAAAATTGTTCTTTTGTTCATTTTACCTTTTTACAAATTATTTGTATTAAATTTTACTTTGACACCTTTTATTCGTGAAAGAACGTTGACAGGCTGTTAAACCTAGACTTAAATAGCTTAGTTGATATGTTTTTTACACTAATTTTAAGAATTTTTAACTTTTAGTGTCATATATATATATAGGTAGTATAATAACAGAATCCATCAGGCATACATTAGGCAAATGTAAAGCGATGTATTATTATTGAAAATACCTAATTTAATGGATACTGGTCAAACCATATATATGTGTTTATATGTAGGCTATGTATGGCCAATTCGAAACATAATTTAATTTTTAGTATATTTAGATTTACTTTTGAGATAATAATTCATCCATATTTGATTAATATGAATATTTAAATAGTTGTTTTCCGTTAATCAGAATAGTTATATGTTGCAATAAGTGGTCATTAAAGGCGGTCTTTTAAAAATATATACTACATTATTGTTGTATCCAGTAGCAGTAAACTTTGTTGCTGGTCTTCTTTGTCAGGGTAGTGAATTATATTTTTAATGTTTAAAGTGATTACATATTTTTTAAATGAGCATTTGCGATTATTATTAATTATTCGCTTATTATTCGATTATTATTATATATATTATTTCTTTCAATATCAACATTAATTTGTAAATATTTGAGGATCGAATAATTATTTTAGATGATACATAAATTGCACCAATAAACTAAATATTTCTTGGTATTTATGTTTTGGTATACATACAAATAAAATTATTCAAAATCTACGTATTCAAATAAGGGTCATAAAAAAACATTCGATATCTTCCAAGGCAACACCTGTATTAGCTCTATCTCGAAGGTTAGTCACGCTAACTGTTTTTTGTTTTCAAATCTTCGAACTAGTTTCCATACCTATTTCAGACCTAAATGAAATGACAGACTGCCGTCGAATTTTCCTAATCATCTATTCTTATCCAGATAGTGTTAAAATATACTCCAGTAATTCTAAGAGAATAGATCAGGAAATCATTTATCACAGGAAATTCGTTGTACAAAAATTTCCGTTAAATTTTTGTCAGAAATATAACATTTTTTGTTATTGCGTGCGAAATGTATATATAGTATTCAAAAGGCCGCATATAATATAGGCGACTATCGGGAATCCAGAAATTTGAAGATTCGTAGCACTATAAGAAAGTCAAGGCATCTAATCAGATCATCTAACCCAAAAAATCTGAATAAAAAAAGCATAATTTTGTGTAAATTTAAAAAACGTAATTTATACGTTGGTATATTTGCAAGCCTATTGGTAGCAGCTAAAAAGAGTGGTATATTAAATTAAATCAGCTCTTTATAGATGAATGTCTTCTTTCCCAAAATTCACCAGGAAAATTAGAAACATTTTGTCAGCGGTGAAGGTCTGTGTATTATCATCTATTTTATCATCTATATATTTTAAAATTGCCGATATTTTGTATAATAAATAATATGATTTAAATAAATTTGTTAATAGAAACGCATAATTTAACCTTGTTCCTATTTAATATGGGTTAATTTTGTTTATGCATATGTGTGTGTATGTTTTTGGTTTTTGTTACTTTAAAATCTACTCTCGTTACGGTTATTATTTTATAGAAAGGGTATTTTTAGTGAGTGATATGACAAGATATCTGAAATATAGGTGTATGTTTATCAAATTTTGTTTCGGTCATAGGGGGTGCTATCAACCTCCACCCTTTGATCATTTGGCAGAAAATGATTACCTAGACATGTACACTGTAACCTAGATATTTTGATGAGGCAGCTGAATAGTATAGAGAGAGTCCTATATAGTTAATTAGATTCCAAATTTTATTGTCATGCAATGAAAGGGATGCCAACCGAGCTAGTTTCTGGAATCGAAAGAGATTGATTGATTCTCTAGGCAAAGAATAGAATGTGGCAATTATATGTTTTGAAATTGTAAAATTACCTCGATATCGATGAATACACTAATTTAAGCAATGTATTAAATTGTAAGCGGAAATATTATGTGAAATGAACATTATTTTATTTAGTTTGTATATGTTATATTGGTACTCACCGTTAAAACAGATTATTTTAGTATTTTATAACCTTACTAATTATGAACGGTGAAGTAACTTATGGTAAATTTTCATCAAATAACCATTTTTGATTTTTATCGAAACTGTATAAACGTTTCATAGACTTTGGGGGTAGAGCCACCAACCCCTCCCCGAAGGACATTTCACAAAACTATTCATAATAGACTCTATACTGGTAAATCTGACATTTGGATCCAGTGTACAACTTTTTCTTGTATGCCACTTTAACATTGAACAAATTTATTTCTTGAATCCTTGATCTACTCTTTAGAACAATTATAATTTTTTCCCAGTATTTTAATATATAATTGATTTTTGTATTATTGACACGAAGAGTTTTTCTTGGTTTGTTGAAAAATCACGAATTTATAAATTTTTAATGTTTTTTTTTAAATGCAATAAAGTTTACTATTTTATAATATTTAAAGTTTAATATTCTCCTTCTTGTCTAATATTATTATTAATATTGCTTGTTACTGATATCTTTTAGATATACGAGGGTTGATCAAAAAGTTCCAGGATTATCCAAAAATTAATTTATTAATGTAAATCAATCATTAGTATGTATTATCATTATACGAGTAACATGTAGAATTTTAAATGAACAAGTAATTATTGTACTTCAAAGCATGCAAGAAAAACGTCAATTGTTTCTACGTGTAAGATGATGGTAATAATAATAATGCACTCAATATTGAGGTTACAAGAATTCTAAATGGAATTTCCCGTCATGCCTTCAGAACAACCTTCCAGAAATAACCAGGTGGCAGAAATGCATTGATAGTGCAGGACAATATTTTGAATGACAATAATTGTTTTTTACTTGTTCATTTATAATTATACATGTTACTCGTATAATGATAGGTCCTAATACCTACTAATGATTGATTTACATTAATAAATTAATTTTTGGATAATCCTGGAACTTTTTGATCCACCCTCGTAATGATTATTAATACATATAAATTAAATATCACTTTATTAACATTATATTAAAAAGCTTATTTTTAAATGTTGTCTGGATTAACTGGTTAGGATATATGTTTTGGAAATTTGGAGAGTAATTTTATTTTACTGCCTATAATGACACAAATGAATCAGGTGCATTGTTGAATTTTATTAATTATTTTTAAATTTAGATATGCTTCATTTTGCGTTTGCGACATTTACCTTATTAATTTTTTTCGAGGAGGACCCCGGCCCTGCAGCTTATGACTTGCATGTGGAAGGAAGAAAATAGTTTTACTTGTTTTTTAGGATCCAATCTTATACCTGTTTGGTCCAGAAAAAAAAGTACATCAATTTTCAGAGCACTATTATTAATTACTATGAAACAATTAAATATTTTTGGTAATTTACGATTTGTGTTAAACGACTTTCTTTTTGTGATAATTAGATAACTTTATGGAAGACCTCTTAAACTGTACTCTATAAAATATATTGTAAACAATTTATTTAAATATATATATATGTACTACTCTTTGTAGATATTTTGTGACAAAAATATACTTTTATTATTAAAATTATCGTTCTATAGACAACACTCAGGTGAGCGAAGATTAAGTTATAATCTTCAAAAGATTTCCAAAAATTCTCTCATTGGTTCAATGAAAAACTCAACCAAACTCATTCCATTATATATAGGAGTCTGGTAGTTAATAACGAATTTTACTAGCTTTTATAATATCTTCCTTTTCAATATTAGAACTACAAGGAACCAATGCAGAAACTGGGACTTTTGTCGGATGGAGAATCGTTTGTTCTCTTCTATAAACTAGACAAGCTGATTCCTCTTCATGAAGGTACGTTCTTCGGCATCACGAGTATATTCACAATGATAATTTTTCCTGATTTCGTTTATTTGGTGTGTCAAGTTTTTTATTGGCTTTTGTTGTCAAAACTTTTGTTATCAAACCAAATGTTTTTTGTATGATAAGTTCTTTTATTTTAAATTTGTAACCATATAAAATTATCAAACATGGTTTTGAAATAAATTCAAATTAATTTTAGGAAAGTCAATATTCAATTTATATGTGACATTCAATTGTACTAGAAAACGTTATAGACATAAATAATTAACTAATTCAACTGTTCGCGTTTACTCGAGATTTGGACATAATGGTGTACTTGTTGTTATTATTTTAAAGCATCGCACAAATACGTAGACTACCATAATTTTCTATATCGAATAATAACATTCAACTCTATTTTCAGATTTTGTTCATCGTTTGGAGGCACAAAGGGATGAAACGGATGCTATGTCATCGATCGGGAAATCACTTCTGAAATGGGTAACAGTGTGTTTCGATTAAGTTTTATTACACCAGAAAATGTCTCTCCAAGTTTCAAATATGAATTAATATTTTTGTGCTGTGTTTCTAGAGATACACCAGTTTATATAGTTAAGTTAACTTCATTTATTGAATTTCTTTTTGTTTTACTTACACAGCATTAGATCAATTAAATGCTTTTAGTAATATTCATAAAAATCAGTTTAAAATACACAGTACAAAATACCGAAGGAAGTGAGTATTTTTTGGATATAAAGTCAATAAAATAATCGATAGCATATCTATTTTATGTTCTAGTTTAATTGGAATACTTTGACTGTAAGGTTTGTGATCATGGTATTTTAAAGTAAGTGAAACATATTTTATATCAATTTTTTTATTAATTAAAACGAAATTAATTAATCTAATATTTTTGGAAAAAAATATTGCATGCTATATACATAATAGGCCTATATATGGTATCGTCGTCATATTGATTTTGAGACATTTAAGGGGCTATACTTATACATCTATACTTTGTATAGTAAACATTTAAATTTAAAAAAAAGTTAGCACAATATATTGACGATCTCGAAATAACGATTTTGGATAATAAAACTCATTTATATTATGTAAATGTGTTGGTCTTTATTATGACTCTCGCTTATAACGAAATGGATTTAACGGTGACTCGGTTATAACGATGATATTTCACTGTTCAAACAAAATATAAAATAGCACTTTTGTAATGAACTATCTAATAAATATTTTAAAATTTTATGAATGAATTGTATACCAAATTTTTATTTTCAAAAACAATGAAACAATTGATTTTACAAGCTATAATTTTTTCAATCTAGGTTTAATTTATCTTACAAATTATAAAATTTTGGAAATAACAGTCAAGCTTTGAGTAAAGCAAGCAAATGTTATAAGTTCCTCAATCTTATTATTGTAGGATTGTCTTGTATTAAAGATAACATAATATAGTTATAACATGGACTACATTTCGAAAGAAAAACTCTTTAAGAGCAGAGTGATCCACTTGTTCCGGACTATTGTAATAAAATGCAATTAAATATTCTTCTGACAAAAAATAATATTAACGTTTTAAACCATCGTCTTTCGACTTCATGTTACCAAATTGCATTGTACTACTAACTAAATTATTTTATTGAGGGAGCCGAGTAGGCTACAGCTGTTTCAAACTTATTAGTTCTCTCATCAGTTGGGCACCCCCAAATTAAATACAATAACGTTAGCAGTTGCGGCAGGCCGATGGTATATTATTAATACATATTAGTACCAGGTACTGTCTTGTATTATAGATAATATATAATTAGTTTACTTTCACAGGAGAGTACCCCCAACCCCTCACCTTCTCCACCCGTACAGGTAGACGACATGTACGAGCTGGTCCGTTACTGCGCCCATCTGCGCTACTCCAAATCCCTGCTAGAGGAGAAACGTGGACAGGAGGAGTTTGCTGACTTTCTCAATCGATGTGTCGCCTCCCCCTTCAGTCGCAAACTGGATCTGTGGGACTTTCTTGGTGAGTCCTCGACCTCTTGGTGTTGAATACTATAAGATGGAGGGACGGGTTTTAGTTCTCAAAGATCAAACAGATTGCTTCGATCAGTCAGTTAATCATTGCCTCTATCGGGTCTAGAGTACTGAAAACCAAACTCCCAGAGTAATTATTTATCATAAGGCTTAAAATTGACTCCTTTATTATTAAATATATATTTGATAACAATGTGATGTTTTGTGCTTTTCATAAATATAATATTTGCTACAACATATTTGTATTGATTTATCGACTAGTTTCTTCATAATAATAGATAAAACAATCTATATTTTATCGAAAAATATACTATCTGTGCTTTTTTGCTCTATTATAACGTAACATGATTTTGAGTGTGTGAAGATACTTTTGACCTCACAGATTCCGAATTCCATACAAATGTTCTTGGTGCTGTTTTTATCAAAATTTGATCACCCAGATTAATTTGGTGGGCCGAATCTAACTTCTTCAGAATTGTAAATCTTAATAAAGTCCACACTGAATAGTATTGCATATATTATAGATGTTGTTATATTTTCCTTTAATTTATTAAATATTTATTATTAACCTACAAATCTGACATAATATTGTTATAATACCACTAAAGATGTGTTTAATGGTCATTTTCTTGATATATTTTTAACACGGTAAAAAACACAATATATTTAAAATAGATTTTCTTTTCTCATCTTCAAAAGTGACATTATTCCTCTATATTTTTCTTTCCCCCTTGTTGAGCATTGAACTATAAAGCTGTTGAAATATTGTTAGTAAAACGGTACCTACTTAAAAACTGGCTATAACCTTGATCACTTACCAAGATTACACACCTAAGTAAAGATTAACTATTAACCGTAAATGTTTTGTTTTGTTTTGTTTAGACAAACCTCGAATGCGTCTAATGAAGTACCCATTGATTCTTGATCGCATTATAAAACTGGTAAGTGCCCAATATTGACATGTTTACATCTTGCATTTCAGTTTTTCAGCATTTTTAAAACTATTGTAGGAATATTAAGCTTTTTAAATATATTTACATTTTATATTCTTGTTATTTGTCTCGTAACATTTATCTATATTGTTAAAAATCTGTTCAGTCTATAATCTCAAATACAATGTACTAGAAAACTGAAAAAGTCATGAAAAAACTGTCTTGCATTTTCAGTGCTATTTTTAAAACTATTGTAAGAATATTAAGCTTTTTAAATATATTTATATTCTTGTTATTTGTCTCGTAACATTTATCTAAATTGTTAAAAATCTGTTCAGTCAATAATCTCAAATACAATGTACTAGAAAACTGAGAAAGTCATGAAATTTTCAATTAGGTTTGAAAAACCTAGAAAAGTCATGGCATGCTATTTTAATGAAATAAGGTCATACTATTTTATCACAGATGTATAGAAAAAGTTCATCACTTTTGACATAAAATGTTGTATATTTCTAAGAATAACGAACTGAGCTCGTGTCGCTCTAAAAGTTAGGTTCTCTATTGTTCAAATCTACAAACAATCCGACCCTAATGTCAACAGTGTAATCTATTGCCAACTGTTCACCCACGCATGTCCTGTAATACAGTCCTCGCAAGAGGAGGAGGATCTGCCCCTGTTGAAGTTGGCTCTCAAACGTCTGGAGCGACTCATTGCACAGGTGGACGAGAGGACCGGCGAGGAGATGTGCAACTTCTTCCTTGAGCGTTTCGATTTTGTCGACGAAAATGAAGTAAGTGTTGTTAGGTTGTCTTGTGTTGTCATGTGAGGTGAGGTGATCGGTCCATGAGCATTGCATGTTATTCGATTGTTGATGGATTTGGAACAAAACACTTTGATCGAAGTGTGTGAAGATGTGGTCTTCCTTTCTATTGAACCGAATTAAAAATCGAATAATTCATCGTGGAACTCCCGCCTGACAGGCACAGATTAGCATCCACTTTTTGCTTTTTGAATTCAAGATGTGCGCAGCCGATTTTTTTGAAATATCACATATTATAATTTGTCATTGTTTATATATATTTATATTTTTTAATATAGAATAGTAATGTGAT
The DNA here is from genome assembly GCA_034780555.1 of Coelogynopora nodosa. Lineage (NCBI taxonomy): Eukaryota > Metazoa > Platyhelminthes > Proseriata > Coelogynoporidae > Coelogynopora > Coelogynopora nodosa. The sequence goes on along the minus strand of JAUZND010015830.1, from coordinate 6,046 downwards.
GACGTTATTAAAAAAATGGAATATTGACCACATTTCATCGATGTTGTGCGAATGGAATTGTACGTTTAGAATTTGATGAAATTTTATTTATAACATTATACTAAATAAAATGTTAAATATGTTAATTGCTCTTGTTTCTATTGGCGACATCAAAATATGTAAAAATTATACTTGCTCAGCTCTAAGTCTTTTCCGTGTAGGAATATATTCTGGTTATTTTTTTTTCTCTGTTTCCTGCAACCGTATTAGAAGGCAAATACAGTATAATTGCCCAGAATTTAGAAATGTAATTGGATGAAGAAGATGATTGAGTTACCCGTCGTCGAAGGAAAAGTGGGTAATAGTTGCCCTCCACCCACCTTCTTCCTCTTTTTACTGTTATTCAACTTGGGGGTTTTGTTAAACGTGACTATCAGACCACTAATTGTAGAATGCATATCAAGTAACTGTGTGTGTGTCAACCTACAATAAATTGACATAAATGAATAATTTAGTCTCAAACTAGTCTTTTTTTAAAGAATTTCCTAAAAAAAATCATTGAACATTTCTAAATGATTTGTTTCAAAAATAGATTTATTTTTATTTCACCGAAGATATGACTTTTTTTTCTCGGCGACTCTACTTTTATTCGGCTGCTTAATACAATACTTTTAAGTATAGAGAGACTAGTGAATATGTCTTCAGTTAGTTTGGAAAATTTCGCTTGTTTTTGGTCTCTTGCAATCTTCATTGAGTCTTGTTATAACCTTTTTATGTTTCATTTGAAGTGGACAGGTGCCAGTTACACTTCTGATTCAGGAAGTTTCGGGACCTCGAGAACACCGCACTGTTTAAAACGATTATTATTTATACCTTTTATTCTCTTAAGTGTACACTATAGGAAATGGCTTTCTTTCGAATTCCGAAGTTTTTCGTATGCCTTTATCAAAGGCGGCTATTAGTGATAAAGATAATATAATCGATAGTATTTTTGTTTTGTTGTGCTATATTTATTTGTCTATTTATGATACTGTAAAATGTAGTTTTGTTTCCTATAACATTGCAGCGTTTCTCTTGTTATTTGTTTTGGTTTGTTTAATTCATCCGGTTTTTATGTTAAATCCAATACACTTAGTTTAAGGTAGCCATTCTGTCATTCAATATTGCATTACGATATTTGGTTTTGTTTCTAAATGTAGTCAGTAGCTGCTGATAACTCGTAGATAAATTTGTAGTGAATAACTCACTCTATATTTGATTGTGAAATTAGGATCATTATCACGTCGGACTATTCTGTAGTGTAGCCTAACTGTATAATGCTAATTAAAACCAATGAACATGTTCGGGGAAAAACGGCCTCTCATGTCTTAATGTTTCAAATGAATCTATTATCGCTTTCACCTATAATTTTCATCTGTTTATTAAACTATTTACAGTAAAAAGTAACAAACTCGCTCACATTTCAAAATTATTTATAGCGTAGCCGCATATCGAATCATTTGTGTTGCATTACCTAATTTTTATCGATTATTGTTTTTTTTCAGCACATACGTTTGGTGAAAAGTCAGAAAAGGCTATTGGTAGAAGGAAATCTTCGCACAGGAAGGGGGACAGTACGTTTTTCATTATTTTATTATTATTAGTAAAGTGTAATATAATAAAGTTTTGTTTACTAAATAATATTTATAAATTCATTGAATTTTTTTTTCAAATTTTGCTACTACCACGTATTATTTATCTGAGATTCAAATCTTGATTTTTTAATTATATTATTTAATTTGTATTTAATTTAGTGGTGTATTTTAGATAAATTAATTAACCAGATGGGAATATTAAATGATTATGCATAAAATTGTCATCAAATTTATCCTTCATTTACTAATCATTATTTTATTAAAAATGAATAACAAATAACTTTTTATTAATCTAATAATTTACTATTTCAACGATTGAATATTTATATAGATAATTAAATAGTTACTGATATTAAGTATTAATTGTTCATAATTGTAATATGTAATTCAATTTACTTTTTTTTTAAGTATAGTTTACTTTTCCATTCATATAATATTATATCGACAATTGCATTACATTTAGATTGGCTAATAAATTTTGTAGTCTAAATTATAACTGTAAAATATGTTTAGTACTGTCACTTTTATAAGTAGTATATATTTTATACTGTTTTTTGTTTTGTAAAAAAAGAATTAGCAAAAATTTATTTTACGTAAAAACTAATTTATTACGCACCAATAACATTTTAAAATGCAATATTATTATGTTATAACGCAATATGGATTTAATCGTTTATTCAATGTATTCAACTAGATTTTAAATATTTATTTTAAATTATTGTAAAATATATATCTGACTGTTTATATAACAAATAAGAGTATCCTTTGACTTCATTTTATTAACATATATATATTATTAAATTGAATGAACTTTTTAAGTATGTATTTATTTTATGTATGTATTAGAAACAGTAATCAAAATAACATAATTAAAAAATTTAAATCTGGAGTACCAGGGCATCGATCCCCGTACCTCTCACATGCTAAGCGAGCGCTCTACCATTTGAGCTAGTACCCCATCTGCTTACACCGATGTTAAAAATTTGGGACTATCTTGAATTTATTGTCACATGTTAAAAATGTGTAAATAGAATATTAATATCCAAACAAGGTAGCAGTAGTTCAATTAATAGGTTACTTTTTCATTAAATGCATTGGTGTATCTTCATTCGGCACTTAATGACTTTCATTATCAAATTCAATGTTAGTTGTCGCCTGCATTTTATTATTATATAATTATACATCAAAACTTATATATTTACACCTTTTTTATCTAGTATCTAGATAAACTAGTATCTATGTAATCATTCTAAAAGAGGATTGGAGAGTTATTCAGAAAAATTATTAAAAGGTATTTGATCGGACAGATTAGTCATTGATTGTTATTGACGCCATTGATTATTGAACATTGGTCAAGACTGCGGCTAAGACAAGTATACTATTTGAAAATATTCTTGAGACGGCGAGAAGTTGGATAATATAACAAAATATATTTTTTAATTAAATTAATAAAACAGTCACACATGTGTCTTCTTGAAGCCTCCTCATTCTCGACTGTTCTTTTCTGGTGCAGAAGGTGCACGCTTTCCTCTTCCACGACGTCCTTGTGCTGACTCTGGCCGCAGGTGGAGAGTTCTCTAACGCGCGCTATCGTGTCTACCGTGATCCGTTGCCTACCGGGCAACTTGTGCTCGAGAATTTGGCCGATGGAGAGGTCAAGATAGGGTCCTTTCGGTCCACGTTTTGTACTGAGAAGTCTAGTAAGTGCATTTTGTCTGTCATCTTATAGTAGATATTGATTCATTATTTAACCGCATTTGTTTTTAATTACCTCTAAACATGTTCTTGTCATTTAATTTTAGACTGTTCTCATTGTGGTGAGTGATAGGTAGATTATGCAAAAGGCCTTTTATGACTATAAAATATGTGTTGGTATTATATTATACATAATTTATAGTATTGTAGTCAATTGTAGAATAGTTAGAATACACGAAATAAACTAGCAAAATACCATGATAGTATGTTTATGTATAGTATACATTTCTTTAAATCGCCAACAGTGGAATCTGTATTAAGCGGCCATGCTAAGGACCAAGAAAAATGTTGCCACTAGAAGCTTTCAAACATTAATGGATGTCTTGTCACCCAAAATATTTTTAAAAACCATCAATAAGTGTGTATTTTACTATGCATGTTAACACGTTACATAATATGTAATCAATCAAAAACAGTTCAGGCAGCAGAACGCAAGTCCCTATCTATTGTATTTATCCGACTTGAAGAATGCTTCCACGATCGTTTGCGACAATTTCTTCCTTTAGGTGACTGCCGATTTCTAACGTGTTTTGAAATATATCAGTTGATATGTAAATTTAAATGTGCTCCCTGTAATGGATTTTCTTTTAACTGGGACCAAGTCAAGGATTATTGCGAAAAGGAAACTTTTGAAGAGTTTTATATTTCAATAACTGTGGTAGTCTAACATTGTACCGTATGAGTATTAAGCAAGGCTGTTGTATTTCATGGTTAATATAACTCTGCATTTACCGGTATGCAGCTAACGTGTACCCTATATTTTTCAGTGCCCTGATGAAAAATTGTTGTGACCAATTTATATTGTGAATTTAGGTTGTTTTACTATTTTTGTATCTGAATTTATACAATTTATTACCCGTTGTTTATTGAAATTGTCCTGGCATTTATAGTGATTAAGTGCGGGAACCTTGAGTGAGGAATTCCAATAATACATACTTTCCTTCTCCCTCGCCCCCCGATACGTCAAGGTCGCAACATCTTCCGACTCACACTGCTCTCCGATTGGCAGGAGTCCCAGCGTCTCCTCTCCACCACAAGCGCTACCATCGGTGGCAGCAAGGCCACCGTCTCCTCCTCTGCCTCCTCCAGTAGCCTCCCCACCAGCCCCCTCACCTCTGCTGCGACCAGTCTGATGCGCTCGGCCTCCACGTCCTCCTCCCACTCGACCGCAAGCCGGCTCAAGCAGGCGCAGACAATCCTGCAGACTGCCAAGGAGGAGGAGAAGCAACTCTGGCTCCAACATCTCCGCAAAGTGGTTGCCATAGAGGCGCCACCGTCACGGTTGAATAGCGGTGCTGGTGGTAAGGGTAGTCAGACAGCGGTTGCTAGGGGAAGCTATCGCTCTTCGGTTGGGGGCAGCAAGGACGAGATTGGCCTGATTGATATTCACGAGGGGACGCAGGCACCCCTGGCGGATTCGGATGATTGAAGTCGATTCTGTTGATGAAGATGATTTTGTTCCTATCGGCCCTTTTCTCTCATCTCAAATGATCCGTCATGCCAACCCACAATTTTATTAATTGTCAACTTAAGTGTTATGCTTTGTTGCTGTTGTTTATCTTTGACACAGATAGCTTTGCTTATCTTGTAATATTTCGGCACATTACTAATAATAATATGTTATAATATTCATATATATATTTAACTACATTTAGATGTTTGAGCCATATCTATTTCTCATACGTAAAAATAACATTTCACTTTTGTAGGATCGATAAGATGGATAATGGAATATCTATAAAAACCAATCCATTTCAATAATATATCTAATATGTGATAAAATACAATAGTTTAATAAATGATTAATTTACAACAAAAAATCAGCATTTCGAAAAATATAACACATTAAAGTAATAATTGTACATATTATTTCACAAAGATTTTTTACGTAGTGAGTTCTTTTCATACTATGAGAAACACATTATATGACTTATCTAAGTAATCATAAATATCGTTAAATAATTATGATTATATTATAATTTAATATACATTTGATATTTGATGACATACATTCTAATGTCTAAAATCACATAATTTAACTATTATTATTAAAAACCCCATTCCTTCTTGTAAAATATTACATTTAGACGATGAAATATTCATAATAACATGTCACAATATCACGTGGAGTAAACTGTTTAACGCAATTGTATTGTTGTTTATGTACAAATCATTTTCTTTTGTATGTAATCGATGTTAATTTGTGCATTATATTAGTTGCTGTGACTGGATATTTTGTCGATTTATTTTTGATTTACGCGCCATACATAATTTTCTGGCTGTCTTTGTCAATTTTGCTTTCTGAATTTGAGTAAATTACTTTTTAGGTGCTATTTTTTATATTTACGGAGTGTGAAATAAGTTATGTGAGGATGTATATTTTCTTTGTTTTACATTGATTAATTCAACCGAAATAAATATTTGACTTATTGTTTTGTTTTTATACTTGATTTTATTATGCTTTTAATATTTAATGTGCATGTTTTCACAAATTTATATATTTAAAATTGTATGTTAGTTGTTAGATGCAGTTTTCTAGATTTCAATAGTTGTTATTCATTTAACCCTTCGTACGTGGAGGGGGGGTATGCCCCTTTTTTCAAAGAAATTAAGTTTTTGATTGAACCATAACACGTATGACCCTGATTTTTTTACTCAGTGGCTAAAATACTTTTATC
>JAUZND010015819.1:0-27272 GCA_034780555.1 Coelogynopora nodosa | reverse complement strand
GTAAAGGTTTTCCAACCAAATACTAAGCACATGTTGTATATTATGGTATTTTTAAACATTAGTTTACATATGTTTTTTGTCGGATTATTGTCTTAAACGTTTTCAGGTTGTATGTATATGGTATTTTTAAACCTTAGTTTATGTTTTATTGATGCAATACACTTAATAGCATTAAAAATTGCTATACTTTTGAAAAAATAAACACATGCGACATGATAATGAAAAAAATGGTAAAATTTTGTTCGTGTCCGGTGACTTTTGGCCGCGGCTGTATATACGCACAGAGCTATTGCATTATAAATAACATTTAATCTTTTCAATATATATCCTAATTTTAATTATTTTTCATAAGCATATCATTTCCATTATGACTGTCTAATAAAGCAAATAACTAAAACAAAGTTATAATATTTTATTCAGTACGTACTATTCAGTAGGCTGTATTATAATTGATTTTTGGAAAAATCAAAATAAAACTAATTTATGCGACGTCATTATCCAAACCTAATAAAACCTTTCCGATAATACACTAATCAGTTTTGGTGGGGTATATAACTATACGAATAATCACAAAATAATATTTTAAAAGTTTCGTGTTTACGAAAAAGATCAAAGAGATGTTTCTATCGAGGCGTGTATATTGCGAACAAGAGGAAGAGGTATGAAAAGCTAATTTTTGTATATGATGAACACTGAACGGTTGGCTCTCTAACTTTTACGCAGCGTAAAATAAGTCGTAATCCAAGTTGTTAAAAACATAATATTTTGGTAACATGTAGACAAATTGTTATAAGTCGTGTTAGAAAATACATTTTATTTTTATATTATACTTTCAAATATATCAACGTTTATTTTTGTATTGAAGAATATGTTACATTAATATGAAGTCAATACTTTTTAAAAAGTTATTCGCTGAATTTTATTAGATTTTCTTGATTTTAATTTAATTTTTTTAGATAAGGATGACAGCATAATTTAAAGTACAAAACATTATTTAAAAACTTAGAACATTAAATCAATTTTTTCCGTACCTTTAATAATAAAGAGCAACATCAAAATCAAATGTGATCTTCCTTCACAAAAATCTAATCATGAATTGAGTACTTAAAGATACCCAGTAAAGACATAAAATGGTTTAATAGTGCAAACTCTAGCAATCTTATATGTGATCAGCTGCAGACAGCTAGGCAGAGGAATATTGCAAGCTGAGAAAGTGTTGTCACACCATTTTCCCAAGTGTCTACTCTAACAGGATAGAATTACATATTTTATTAATTCAATCGATTGATGAGATACAGGCTCATATGCATATGTGCTGATTTGTTCCTATACAGTACTCTTAAGAATTGTTTATCTCGAAAAAGCATATGTGAGCTGTGGTGGAGAATCAAAGATTTTATATATAATGCCAGTTTTTTTTAATTTGCGAAAGCAAAAACTTTATCGTAAAAGATTTAAATTTAGAAATATATATATATATATAAAAAAACGTAACAGAATACAATTTTTGTTAGGTGGGTATATCTAGAATTTTCTCAAAATTAGACTTATCTTCTCTTTTAGAAAGAGAAGTTAAAATTTTGACTGTTTTATAATAAATAACTTTTGTTATGGATTCCACAAATTGTACTGATCCCCAACAATAGCGTTGGGGGGGGGGGGGCATAGCCCCCATGCCATCCCCCCTGTTCTGCCGCCTCTGATATATACATATGTAGATATATATTGAACAAATGTTTCTTTAATAGATTACTAAAAGGCGAGTTATCGAACAATACATACAATATATCATAACGTTCTTTTTTTAGAAGAACTTTAACTTGCGTATGTATCCCCTACAATACAATCAAATTAATTTGATAAAATCTTTTTTTATAAAATTTATTTATTTATAAAATTTGATAAAATTTGACATTTTTTTCTATCTAGAGGCCATCCATAAAATACATAAGTTTAGATTTCAAACATGTGGTCCTACTAACCCACCCTATATGTACAGCCGTACGGTATAATCTTAAGGATATACATTATAAACCGTATATTACGATATATGATGACTGTGTCTTAACGATATTTTAAAGCATACTTTACTGCACTAAGTAATAATTAGTGATATTGATTAGATAATAAACATATATCGGTCTATATTTGCTATATAATAGTCTTAGAAGTAAAGTAAATATAATTACGCTTATAAAACAATGCGTATTTTACTGTATGTCAGAATTAGCCTATTTGGCGCCGCTAAATGAAATCATTATTAAAAATTAACGATTTTTACAACACAATGCTATGTTACTCTCACTAAATAAGGAAAATGTCAAATATCAAAATAATCCGTCAATGCATTGCATAATTACAGGAGAGTGTGCATATATGCAACACTGGTATTGAATGCTACAATCTGTCAAAAGCTGTAATAATTGTATTTTTAATTTAGTTTTACTATACGTTTGTCTGTATAACATAGTACAGAACATAAATGTAATGTTAAAGAAAAAATAAATAACGATGTCTACGAAATATTTGTATTATATATCAAAAATATATGAAAAATAAAACATATAAAACAAATCATATGTACAGTATATATATATATATATTAATATGTTAATATGAATATATTGATATTTAAAAGTCATTACATATATATATAATGATTGGATACTATGCAAGAAAGTAGATACGCCGTATCAAAATGCAACAAATGTTTACCTGAGGAACATTTAGTCCGCCAACATGAAAAATGATTTTTTCACGATATTTCTAAAATCAGCACGATAAAATCGAATCCAAATCATTTGTGTATCACTTTCGGTTAAGAAAATTTCAGAATCATTATCACATTTCATCGTATCCTCTTGTATCGTCATTACATAATCATTGTCTGGTTATACAACAGTTATCACTGGGAGAATACGTGTGTTACTTACTGAATGGCTGGTGTGCCCATGGAGGACCCTTCATCAATGCCTGTGACTCCAAAGTATATTTTACAGTTCTTACTGTTATTACTTGATATTTACAAACTGATATCAAATTGATGTAAAATTCATGCAAACTTCATAATACAATTTATCGAAACGAAAACTTTTTTTTTGTGTTTAATTTCTTAAAATGTTACTTATTCCTTTCAAAATATGTATTATCAAAATGATTTTATATGGTGTCTAAATATAGTTAAAAACAAGGATTTTGCCATTTTTACATTACAATTATACTAATATAATCCCTGTGGTCAAGTTAGTGTGTCTTGAATCTACTGTATGGATCTAAAACCTATTTTTTAATGAATTATAAATTATGCTAATAATAACAAAATAATGAAAATATATATATACGATACAATTGTTTACTTAATAATTAATGTAGCAATTACATTTTATACCAACTGTTTCAATATATTATACAAACAGGGATACATAGCCAGACATACAAACCCACACACGTTTATACAAATAAAAATCATAATGTTCCTTTTTAAAGGCCCTTTAGAGTAATTCCGATAATCGATTTGACTAAAAAAAAAGTTTTTGTCAATTGCTTTGTGCCTTTTTAATGTCTTGCCTACAGTCGACAAAAAGCTGGCTAAGTCCTTACTAATGATATATAAAACAAGTAAGATATACTCAGTCAAAATGTTTACTTAGAAAGTTATCGAGCATAAAAACCATAAATTTACTGTTCACAATTTCATTAATAAAAAATATTAAATATTCAATAATGATGGTCAAATAAGCATTCAAAAGTGCCCCAAAAAGTAAGCTATTATAGTCACAAATAGGCGACCGATTTTTGTTTTTATAGAATACGTTACATCAATGATTATTATTTATACTAATCAGATCTTTGTTCTACATCCATTTGGCAGAAGATGTATCGTGGTCCCGACACAATGTGCACAATTGAAGGGCTCCATTTCAAAGCACTATATCAGGTACGAGTGAAAGCCCATAATCACGCCGGTGACAGCGCTTACACAGAACCTCTTTGCCTGCAGACTGCAGAACGTAAGTGTTTAAATAACACGCTTATTATATACAGATAACGTTTAATTAATTCATCATTGATCATTAAATAATTTAAATTATATTTTAAAAAATTTGAATCGAATACCAAACATGGTAAAGTAGATGTATTTCAAATGTCCTTTCTGTCAGAATGCTTAGAACTGATACTAAATAAGAGCTTACTCAAATTTCCTCTAAAAATTACTAATATGTATTTTAATTTTAATTTTGTCATGACGCGGTTACCCATAGAGCATTAACGATAGAATATAACTATGAAAATACATAATTAATTTTATAAAATTCACAGACTTTATTGCTATATAAGAAACTCAAATTTCGAAAAATAGGCGAGTCAATTTATTTTGAAAAATACTCTAACCCAAAAAGCATTTAACAAAAAATGTGGTTAGTGCTTTCATGTGTAGTGAACATCACAAAAACAGTCTACCAAAATCTGACCATCGGAAGTAGGTTGAAGCTTGGTCATTTCCTAGGTCATTTCTCTAATATTTTAGATAAAACAATACATTTTATATATGTTTTTATAATTCATATATATAATTTATATAAATATATATATGTATGTAATTCACTGGTGTCAATAAAATTTCAACTCGTCCCTTCACAACCTTAAATTCAAGTTAGCAGCCATCAACTCTGAAAATTGGTATTTAAAATAGAACAAAATATGTTTATTCTACTCCATAGTTTTAAGGGTGAAGTGCGGCGCCAATGAAATAAAACATTAGCCTTAAATTTAAAATAATAATTAAAACTTCTAATGGCAAAAAATGTTAAAATTGCACTGAAGAATTTATTATAAAAAACTATAAGTCTATACTAAGTGTAATAATTTTTCTCAAAAAGTTTTAATCACTATTTCACCTTAGTTTAATCATCGAAGTTAGTTTCTCTCTAGATCCTCGGAAGCCTGATTGTGCGATTTGATTAATCCATATGCAGATATTTGTGGAAACCAATATTTTCAGTACCTTATAGTATATAGGTTACTGTAACCAGTTGTGCAATTGCAGTGGCTTATTTTTAGACATTGTCATGTGCAGCATTCATATTAGACATCATGGATTCAAGTGTCATAACCAAGGCTGACTATAAAATGCGATTTTTATTTAAAACATATCAACTGTTTTTTTTTTTTGAGAATTTCTACATCAGTATGCTTCGTGCCATAAGAAATTAATACATGTTGTGAAAGATTTTAGGACTGTGTTCACTTAGCTAAGCATTGACATGTACCATTGCCTTTGTATCATTGCATGTTTCAGATACATGTCCCAGGTACAGATCACACACATCAAAAACATAATAAGTGAACAAGACAAAGATTCGACTAACGCTCAAATTGAAAAAGAAGTATCAAACTTTTTCAAGTTTTTCATCAATTGTATAGTGAATAAAATATACGTCAATTTAGGAAAAAATAAGGGTTTAGTTGGGTACCCAACTTTCTTCCTATTTTATCAAATTGGGTCAGGCCAAGCAACCTCATCAAACATCAATATGGTTGAATACAAATTTTTTGGAAGGAACATCATTAGCAAATGATTGGTCCCCAAAATAATAGACTCTCGAAAGATCATCTGCTATCAAGGTTTTTCCTGACTTAAACATTAATCCTATTCAGTTTTAGTGATTTTTTTTAAATGAATAAATACATGTAATGCCTAGGCCTATATGTATTTTTCCAATTGTAAGCATAATGTTCGATATGAATGCGGCAAAGTTGCGGAACCCAACCTGCACGTGTTTATAATCGACTTATAATACTCCTGCATATGATTAAATTAATTCGCACTGCCAGATTTCCAAGGAACTATAGATAATAGTTTTGACGACTAAACAGTGAAATCGAAGTAACATTTGTTGGGGCTTACTATTACACTTAGCATGCATCGGTTCTTGTGAAAAACTCCTTCAGTGTAGCTTAAGAATGATAGTACTATAGAACATGTCCAATATAGTTCACCTTGAAAAGGATTCTTCATTTTTCTATCCTAAAACCGTAAGAGATACAGGTATAATTTTTTAAGCTATTATATTGGTTTTTGTGCCGTTATTTATTTTTGTTGGCAGCTATCCTGAGTTTAAGAGTTAAGTAGATATGTAGTAATTTTCATGACACCAGTGAATTGCTTGACAGTCAAAAATCATTGAGTAGAAACAAAATGTATCCATTTAAAATATTAAGGAAGTTACACTTGTTTCCTGACATTCAGGGTTGATAGTGGATATCTTAAAATTATTGTTTTGATTGAGTGGACAGATACAATTTTATTTACACAAGTGAATTTCTTAACCTTTAAAACAACCATAATGCAGAAACTATATTTACTATTTTGTCTCAAATATCAAGGAAGTTAGAGCCATTTTTGTTCATATTCAGGGTCACGTTGACCATTTTGGAACTAAACCAGTTTTACCCCTCTCGGTGTTCGAATTTTTTCGTAGACATTTTAGAATGTTAAAAAAGTTTGAAAAACCGTTGACAGATTTATCTACACTTTTTTAGAGGTCTCCTGGTATATTGCCCCACTTACAAGTACAACAACAATTTTTGAACAAACTGTATGAAGTAAAACTTTTTCTTCTTTGGTTCAAACAATACTACTTAAAGATGTAAACTGAAAATATAATTCCTTCCAGTTAACTAACTTTAGTAAAAAAATATATATATATGTTTTCATAAATAAAAAATAGCAGATATTTCCTACCAATTTTCGACACACTTGTCGAAGTAAAATGTTACGCAAGTATTTGACTTTATATCAGAGAATCTAGCTATAAAAAGTTTGAGTTTGAGTTTTAATAAATTTGAGTTTTATGTATTTTTTCAAATATCAAGAATATCAAAACAAAATTACCGGTGTAATGAATATGTTGTAGTAAAACAGAAAGGTATCGAAGTGGAAACTAACAAATTATTATGGTTAAGTTTTGAACTGCTAATGAGATTGAAATACATAATCATAATATGTAATAATCAAAACAAGTGCAATATAGAGCGCACATTTTGTTTGCGCGCCTATCTAACTTTCAATTTTTACTTTTTTTTTAATAATAAGTTTCTTTAGCGCCCATGATTTTTTATTTACTATATAAATAGCTTAGTTATTCCCAGTTATCAGTTATTCAGGTTATTACATTTTAAATGTAGCCTACCTTGAAATACTTACTTTAAAATTAAACACTACTTTTTTAATAATTTTGTTATAAATAAACACAAATTTGACAAAAAATAATATATATATTTTTTGACATTTTAAAATGTCAACAGAAATAATAATCCTCCGAGTTTAACAGAATTAAAAATGTCTTTTAAACAAGGATACAATTCCACATGTTGGCTGTTGATATTTTCAAAAGTGAAGTCGAAATTATTTGATGAAACATATACTACCATTAATCGTGTATATATTTTTAGTATTAATACGTCTTAAAGCGCAAATATTTACTCTTATTATGCATTACAGGACTACTGTAATGATTTATACAGCCAAATTTTAATAAATTTATGGCGGAAAAGGTTAAAAATCTGTTTAGGTAATTTGTGCGATGAAATGTTCATTTATCCAGGACAATTTTTGTAAAGAGCATCCCACTCAACAAATTATAATTTACTCAACAACGCTTTATCTGCAGCTAGCTAAAACGTAATGAATATATATTAATTGAAGTTTTTAATTCGTATTACTATTCAGAAAGCCAAAATAAACATTTTAACCACTAGCCCGGCCTATAATTATCTGTTGTTTCTGTCGTTTGGAAGTGTGAATAATGGAGAAACCTGCTAATGAAAATTGACAGCTAGTCATTACGCTCAGTGAATCCTTAAGTACTGCAACAATATTTTCGGTGTATTATAATGTTATGTAGTCTCCCTCCAGTATGTATATACACAGCATTCTAAACATCAATAAATGCAGTGATGAGGTCGCCTAATGCCTTTCATAGATCTCAATAAATGGGCGGAAGTTGCCTAAACGAGAACCAACACACTGCTTCGCTAGGCAGACTCTAAAACTATTCGCCTAAAACGTACATTTTCTGACTCTTAAAGTTGTAAACTCGTTCACTATATACCTTGCTCAGGCTCTTGTCTGAGCCCAATTAATACTCAGTTTGATGCAATCAGCGCTTTGGAAAGTTTTTTTGCCATCTCCGAGTGCTTCTTCTGACCGGGTCAAACAAATACTGAACAAGTTCTGTGAAGTTTTCTGTGTGAGAGGATCGTTTGACTTCGTATACTCCCCTTATTAAGTTCTGCGTATTCCTTCTCAGGTTTTTCTCCTTTTTTCAGGACATTTATCTCTTAAAACTCACTTGGAGGCAAGTTGAGGTTCAAATATGAGGAAAGAGAAATGAAGCCACTACTTTACCATCAAAGAAATAGTCTGCTAGACCATCCAATTAACTGAATCTTCGAGGCTAGTTTTTCTGTTCAATAAACCTATAGCTTTATTCCTCTCGTATTCTGGCATTCGTCTTTATACATGTCTCCTGTGTTCTTTGAGAGAATAAAAACGGTTATAAAATGCTCACTCGTAACACTCATATTATCCTCAAATCATCAAGTTCTGTTTGACTTTTTATCTTTTGAAAAATTGAGAATAGTTTTATTAGTTCTTCTTTTCTGTTTCCTACATTTCTCATATGTGAACTCTAAGATAATATTGCCATTTTTATATAAGACAGCTTTTTTCCATCATTATCAAACTGTTCTTAAAGTACAAACAAACTTAATGTGATACGAAATCTTCAAATTTATTAATACGTTACAAATAAATGTTACAGAAAATCCAATATTTATTGTAAAACAATATTGCATTATTTATTAATATATGTGAATCTTATTTATATAAGATTATAAACACGATTATACACCAGTAAAAGTATTACAAATGTTACTTCAATAATACTTTGAAAGCATTATACACGCAATACGTTTGTTTTTACTCTTCAAAAAGGTTTTAAAACTTGTTTTATAAAGGTGACAGGTTTATTTCTTTCTTTTTTCAATCAAATAAACTAAAACTATAGACATCGAGAGATACTTAAAACTTTAAACAATGTTGAACATCTTGTATTTTATGTTAAGATTTTTTTTCAAGTTTTATTAATATTTCTTTTTGTTGGTAATATTGTTGTGTTATTATAATATATTATTATAGTTATACTTACACATATATACTTATTTGTATACTTATAATATCATATTCACTCAAACTTTTTCAATAATATACATTTATAAAAAATTTATATAATTAGAAAATAAGTGAAGTAAATAAACATATGAATATGTCTTTAATGGGAAATAACTAAAATAACTATTTTGGCCGCAATTCCATCTTATTATTTAAACAATTTTGAAATCGAATTTTCGCAAAAATATTGCTCCTAGGGGGTTTAAATATTATTATTAACTTTTGAAGAAAAATATTTTACTTATTGTTTTAAAAAAATGTTAACTAATATCTAACCTTATTTTCCCAAAAAAACGTTGATAAATAATTAAAAGAGAGACAATCCTTCAAGTAAGACGCAAATAAATATCACATAATTCGTTTTTTAAAATCAAAATAAAATAACTATGTTTATCACAGAGACGCAGATGTTGTATATAGCTGCTTAATTCAAGAACGGAAGTGAAACTTGATCGTGACGTCGTAGAACCAGTCTTTAATACTTATCTCCAACTGGTAATTTTCAGAAAATCAGTGATTAATAATAATCCCTGCTACCACTTCCCTAACTTCAGTATTTCACTTTTATTCCCAAATGGCCTACTCGTCACAACATAATTTATACATGTAGCATTTATATCCTTCTCTAAAGACATTTTGCGTTTAAATGAACGTCTGCGGCACAACATAACTTTTCCGCGACGCATTTTTAAAAGTTGACTTGCTTAAGAAGTTTATGAAATATTAAAATAATTTGTAATTTATAAAAAATACGTTGTTAAATCCTTTTTAACTGTATGTATTTTTAATTTATGAACGTACTGCCCTATATATGGATATCTGCTGGTAAATTTCATTTTGATCATTTTTATCATATATGTGATTAATAGGTGTAGTAATAAATATGCTATAAATTAAATAGCTAAATAAATGGTTCTTTGAAAAAAATTAACGCATGAATAATATAAATACTTATCGGTAATATTTGATTAGTTTATCAATATAACGTTTTATTATATGGTCATTAAATTGACACAGTGTCGTCGGCGTGTGTACTCTTTTATTTTATTGCATATTCATTACTTTTAAATCACAGATGTGATTTCAAAATAATTTCAATAAATGATACTCTATGAGTAAAAAATTAACAAAAACTGTTTCGCCTACTTTTTTACAACCAATAAATCATTAAAAAACAATAATGTAACAGGTGGCATAATTCATCAAATTGTCGTTTAGTATTTATTCGATAAATAAATGAACTGTTAATTGAATATATAATCAGCAACTAGAACAATTATAACTACATATATTATATGGAATATAAATATGTAGAATTTATACGTAGACATAGGGTAATAAGGAAAAAACGTGGTAATTTATGACGAAGTTGAAATGGCTGAAGATTACGTTGTGCAAAAAGTTCACCATGAGAGGGAAAAAATATGGCTGTTGAATTGTAGGTAAACAATTCATAAACTTTCTTTTCTTCTGGTTCTTATTGATGCAAAAAATGGGCCTATACAGCTTCATTCGTAAATGATAGAATCAGCGTGACGGCCAATCTTGTTAACTTTCTGCTGGGTATTGTTTAGTCAAGCCGATGTCAATAAAAAGACAAAATATGCATAAAAACTACATTTCAAACAACCGATTTAAAAAAACATTCTCATAATAACAAATAGAGTTTTTAAATAATAATTAGTTAACAAGCTATACATATATAATTAATTAAATAAATAAATTGTAACACATATTTTTATATGAATAATAAATAATTAATAAAATTAATAAACAAATACTTGTAATAAGGTACTTATATACATGTTTTTCGACACCACTACATTATCAAACCACAATAACCTGGTAATTAATAATAAAAAAGCGTGGTAATTTGGTTAAATAATAAAGAAGTAATGTGATATGACCAGAACTAAGGTACGTTTAAAATAAAGCCAACAAACCTATAAATTCATAAATATATATTAATTTAAAGGCTTAAAGGTTCTCTTAAACATTCGAAATAATCTTATCCGCGGTTACGTTCATGGTATGTTAATAAATTAAGGTATTAAAAGTGCTTTCTGAAGGGCTGACTTTATTGACAAATTAATTAATTAACTATTTTATATATGAGCTATCGGCATCCATTTCAGTAAAATATAAGATTCTGGAATATCGTTATTCATACCACATCAGAGACGTGCATGCAATCGCCATAAAAATGCTATATACTGAAAAAGATGCTTTATAACGCTGGGAAAACTACGCAAGGGTCACTAACAAAAACTATTTATTATTTATATAAATAGTAAATATAATATATTCTAATCACATTTATACCCCAGACGCCTCTGACTCCCATCTGTCTGTCTCTATAGGCGCCTGGTTCGTGCTCGACATCAACAGTGCCCCATCAGAACTCATCTTCAGTAACAACAACCTGACCGTGACCAGCCAGATAGGCGAAGACCGGGTGGTGCTGGGAGGGACCGCACTGTCCCGTGGCGTCCACTACTGGGAGTTCACCGTTGATCGATTCGACGGCGGGGCACAGCCGGCCTTTGGGGTGGCCAAACTGGACTGCTGCCGAGATATGATGCTCGGTAAGGAATGGAGTGCAAAGAAGATGGGGAATGTCACCACATAGATTGTTAGAATAGATAATCGTATAGTTATTAATGCAAATATTAAGGGCAATTATTACAGAATAACATTATTTATTGAAACATGTATTGTATAGAAAGCATAAATAATTTCGGTAAAATAATTTAAACCTGGAGGGTTGTCAAGGAAACGAAACACAAACAGTTTAACAATTAATCACTCTTGTTGAAATGATATTTACTAAATGATTTTGTGCTTTTTTAACTTATTAAGTTTTTTCATCAATATATTATAACTTTTTTTTAATAAGAATGTATTTTTTGGTTTAAATTAGTATTTTTTAATTTTTTAATCCATAAATTTACACTTTTGTAACATGTGTTTATACGTTATTGTATCTAAACTGTTAAAATTTATGTGTTTTAAATGTGAATCAGTGGTGTAACACATCCTAATTTGATTTTAATTTCACCGATAATATTTACCTGCAATCACTTAAAACGCGTATCACGAAATAGTTATATTTTGAAAAAAATTCCCCAACTTTTTGTAACAACAACTTAATTTGTGTGTCCAAAATTGAAAACGTTTGGAAAAACTATAACAAAACCTTAGGGAAACAATTAAATGAATAAATAATAACATTGCACACATTTAAGTGTTTTAGTCATGTTATAGTTAGACTAACAAAACAATAATCGATGGCTGTTTGTTTGTAAATGAAGGTATATTTATAACATATATATGTTAAGCAGTATTGCATATCAGTGCTGAAATAGAGACAAAACACAGTTTTTGCATGATCATTACGGACTATGTAGTTATTATTTTATTTCAAGAATAATTGTTATGATTATTTTGACCAGTGGCATGTTGGTTTTTCAATTCTTTATTTTCATCTCCTTAATTTTGAAGCTGGAAAAAGTAGCCTTCAAATCACTTTTTTCTTAAAATAAATAAATAAATCCGTGTAGCTAATAGTGTTCACCTGCAAAGATTGAGTGCATTTAAAAAATATTATTTGGTCATGATATAATGTCATATGTTATAAAAGCACAGGATTAAACTGGGGACTTAACCTAAAGTATGGCATTATATTTGGTTTAAAAATAGTCTTAAATATAATCTTAAGTCTCGCATTAAATTTGGTGATACAACCTTTAAAGTAATTAATGAAAAAATTGCAACTTGAGAAAATATGTTTAATGTATCATGAGAGCTTATATTTCACTAAACATGAAAAAAATTAAATTTAAAATATGTATTGTACCATTTGTATATTATGTACATTTATAATATTTAAAGAGAATTGTATTTCTAAATGAATATTAACAGTATATTTTTATTGTAGTGGATATGTAGCAGGGCGACTTATTTATGAACACAATATAAAATAAAGAAATACAACAAAAAGTTTAAGATGAAAAAATATTATTATTTGTAAATTTATTTTGTTAATTTAGTTGAATTAGTGATAATTTATCAAAAAATACGTAAGAGTTAAACCATATTTTCTGTAAATACTTATTTTTAAATATCTCTTATCGCATTTCAACATCTATGTTATGAATAAATTGTACTTTTTTGTTATAAAAAAGACTATTCGTTTGATTAGGGCTAGGATTAGGGTAAAGTTAAAAGGCAAATATAAAAACTTATTTATTTCTTTTTAATTTAAATCCATTTACTGTATATAGTTTTATAAAGGGGAATTTGTTATTGAATTCAACATTAAATAATATGATGTATGGTACAAGTTAGCTCTAGGTTAGAGTGGCGAACTGCCAATGTAAAAATATCAGAATTGAATACTGACCCCTTCGTGTCAGCTTAGTTCAGTTTTTACCTACCAGACTGTAAGAGTTAGTTTGGTTGATTCCGGATCTATCAAATTGTACTGTGGACTGTGAGGTTTAAAAATACCAACCTCTAATTCGACTTTTTAAAATTTGTCTATTCTACAAGTTGTCAATTGCACAGTACTACTAACAAGTAGTATTTAAGTGTAGGCTATATAGCTGACAATAATAAAATACATATAATTCCTTTTTCACCTTGTCATATAACTTGTTTAATGTTACCTACTATTTTCGAAGGCCGCGATAACAAGGGCTGGTCTGTGTACGTGGACGCCAAGCGGTCCTGGTTTATCCACGCCAACGACCACTTCGAGCGGACCGATGGCGGCATCCAGCAGGGCAGCGTTATCGGCATCCGGCTGGACTGTGACAAGGGGACGCTGAGCTACTACGTCAATGACGATCCCCACGGGCCGATCGCATTCACGGGACTGAAGGGGTCCTTCTATCCGGCCGTCAGCCTCAACCGGAGTGTTCAGCTCACCCTGCATCCGGGGATTGAGGTGCCAAGTGAAAGTGAGGAGAGCGGGGAGGAAGATGATTCAAAGTGATGGACTTGATTCTTTTAATCACTGACTGGCTGGCTGACTATCGTGAGGATTTAGTCGAACCACCATATTATATAGGGTTATCATTGAATTACAACATATTATATATACAGGTGCAGTCTACTGTGTGCATTTAAGTTGCGATAAATGGTGATATCAATAGATTTCAGAAAAGATATGAAGGCGGAAATATGGTATATGAATATGGAAACGAGAATTGTACAAATTTGAATCGGTATAATTTTTAAATAAAATTCCAAAAACACAATCTATTAACTGTTCATTTTCAAATAAATTAAAATGTTATGCTTGTTGTAAAGGTGAACTTGGATTCATTATGTGCGCATTTTATGGTACCATATATGACGTTATATGTGTATCAATATTTAAAACCTCAGCTCTTTAAAGTTCTATAATAGCAAACAATTTTTTTAACCGAAACATTATTTTTTTCAGAATATTTATCTTATTTTATCAATTTGAACAATCGTGATCACTTTATTTAAATGTTTAAGATAAACAAATGAGAAACCAATTGTGGTTATATATTGGTGTCTACTGGATTATATCATAAGTTAATACATAGTTCATTTAATGTTTTAATTATTTTTAATTTAAATATTACTGAATTTTAATTAATGCAACATATTTTTAATTTTTACAAAACAGAGAAATTAAAACGTTGTTCAATTTATTTCAGATGTCAAAAAATATGCCCTCTAATCAACTACACAAGTATTTTGAATATATCTAAATATATATAATGGACTAATTTATAGAAAACTAGATAAACGATCATTTTTCAAATAATTGAAAAATTGGAAATTATTAATTTTATTATTTATATATTTAAAATTAAATTATCTAATCTTTTGTCTTATTATGTTTTCCAAATCATTAAGATATTGTTTTTATTTAATACTTGTCTTAGGTTTCAATAATTGTGCCTCTATATAGAAGATTAAATACACCACACCATTTCTAATTTTATCATGGTGCGGATTAAATAACTTAGCGTCTCACTTTGATAAAGAATCTCTCATTTTGCTGCCTTGGTTGGGCAATTGAGTAGTAACATAATTAACACGTTAACTAATCAAATTGTGACACAATTTCTTGTATATATTTCTACAGTAATGCAAAACTATATTTACAATCTCTGAAAAGGAAAAGCGTTGATATGCTCGTGCTACATAACATTCTTGGTTTATTATTATGCTTACATATATGACAGTTTTGCTTAATAATATTACTTTTATCACTGTACAAATGTCTTATTTAAAAGAACACCGATTTTTTATTATGTGATTATATAACCTAAATAACCAGGTTGCAAATTGATATATACATTATATAGTTTATTTTAAATTGATTTTATAAATATATATTGAAAAAGTTATCGAAAGAGCGTGTTAAGTACACATATAAGGTTAAATTAATTAATATACAATAGATAGATTACTTTATAATAATCAAAAGCGAATTCTAAATAATTTGCTTCAAAATCTACATTTTTAAACATTAACAAAGAGCGTTACACTATACTAGTATCGAGATATATTGAGATATGTTAGATTTATGTAAAATAGATACCTGAACAGATTTCACAACCATCATCCATGGAATAGATTCCAAAACCTAAACAATTATACTGGATTATTTTATATGTATAAATATGTTTTAATTTATTTAGATTTATTTGATATCCAGTTAAGTTTGATAAAGGCACTGTAAATGATCATAGCTTACAGGTACCTTTATCGTGTCTGTATATACTAGCCTACCTTATTCATCTATACTTATGGGAGGAGAATTATACTTAGTCTAGTTCAATTTACATAATATGTATAAACATATTCTATTCTATTCTATTCTATTACTTCACATACAATTAATATAACTAATACAATGTATATTTACACATCCTAATAGATATATTTATTATATATATGTATAACAATATATTTTTGAAGATTTCTTCCTGTTTGTGTTTTCGTCTGTTTTGCAAAATATACATTATATACCAAAATCTACTATGCAGCTAATAAATTATTGTAAAATAATGGATGTGTTTAACCATAATTGATATATATATAGAAAACATACGACATCATTTAGATATGTATAAATGTTAAACAGCATGATATCATATGTCTATTTATGTATTATATATTATATATATATAATGCTGTTTAGCGAAATTCTTTGTCTTGTTTCCTTTTAAGCATCAGTTTTATTTGTATCATTAAAATCAATAAAAATAAAAATATTATATTTAATATAAATATATATTATATTTATATTTATATATAGATTATTTGTTTTATTTATAAGAAACTATTACTTATAAATTGGATAATCTAAATAGTTATCTTTACTGATGTATAGGCGAGATAACGTCCTCATAAGTCTCCAATTTTAAATGTAGAGTTATTTGTTTCCACATAAGTTAATGTTGGAATCATTTAGTTAAAAAGCCAATAAATAATAAAAGCCACAATTATCAATTGATATTTTAAAGATAATAGATTTCGAATATATTTTTTGTAAATAAAAATAATAATAATTTAATAATTTAAATAAATGTTACGATTGAACAATGTTTCTCTCATATTTATGAAGTCCTCATTAAATAATAAAGAGAATTAATTTTTAATAAAAAATCATTCGAATCAAAAAAATATATTCCAACTATCTACATTATATTCCTACATATAAAGCGAATATATTGCTAAAGCTTAGGATTTTTTAGGTTAAAGTTATTTTTTTTTAATTTTAGACTTTATTGGTATCGATATCAATATTTAGGAATTTTTATTTCATTTAATTAATATTTTGTTGTCTGTATTAGAAGAGGTAGTTATGCAAAGTATTTTCTAAGCAAAATTACCTACAGTCAAAGAAATTAATATAATAATAAATCATATAGATTTTCATATAACGTGTTTACGATGTTATATTTTATTTTGATAGAACTGCAATATATTAGGTAAAATAAAATATTCATATTTCTCCACAGTTTCCTCCGCTTAGTCATAAGTGGATAAACGGCTTCGAGACAACAACTAAAGTTAAAGTGTTTTACACTTAAAGTTTTCAACTCAAGGCAACTTTTATTATTTTTCGAGAAAACCTACCATTACAAATTATTATTTATCTGATTTAGCCAGCAATGTAATGTGTTAAAAAAACTAATTTCTTCAACAAATTATTGTTGATTAAGTTTAGAAAAATAAAATAGTAATTTTTTAATATCTTTTCTTTAATTAAATATCTTTGACCCAATTGTAACAAATTGTTGTCTTAATAAAAGAAAGCAAAAAAACTACGTTTCTATTAGCGACTCATTGTAATAAATGGTTTAAAATATTCATCAATAATGTATAATCAAACAATATTTTTAATTAGATTTTTTTATTTACATAATTTGGGCGATATTTCATAGAGTTAAATTTTTATAGGTTTTGTATCTACAAATTATCATCCATCAGTTGGTGAATTCTCTATACTTAAGATGTTCAACTTTAAGTGGAGGCATGAATATATTTTAACCTAATTTTGTATTATTTTATATATTTGTATTTAATTTGAAATCACTTCAACAACTGAAGATTTCGCGTAAATTTATTGCAAATGATTTCTACATGTACGGTATCTTTTATTGCTCATTTTAACATATTCCATGAGAGTCCTATTGGAAACCATTAGGTAACAACATCTGTATATTGTTAATGTAATGATTTCCTAATTTTCCTCATTTTCCATATTCTACAATATCATTCGATACAATATTCGACAATAAATTATATAAGTATAATTGTATTACGAATAATCGTTAAATGATAAAAATTATAAAATGGTCAAATTTATTTAGATTATCATTTTAAGACATTATGAATAGAAAGTTATTTTGTGGTAAAATTAGTGCCAATTTATTTGGGAAAATTGTCCCTGTAACTTTTCATTCTGAGTTGAGATTTTTAGGTTGACACAGAAACTGAAAACTATACAATCATAATAAATGGAGCACACCGCTCTTTCATACATGTTCAACCTTTTTATACTAATAATAAATTCAGTTGTTTACACTCGCTCAAGCTTGCCCTGTTTGTGGTCATTTGAAAATATGTGGTTCGTTAATATTTCGTCTTAAATATTGGAAGTATAAGTTGATCTAGCCTTTTTTTTAATTTGACACATAACATCAATAATTGTTTGTGACCAGAAGAATTTCTAACCCTCTAATTGACTAACAGCCATTCTGCTGCAATAATTTTTCTGTAGTGACTTTGAACCTCACCCACATAATAACTCAAAATATTTGCATTAATAATGTTTAACATTATATATTAGCGTTTAATAGGGTTACTTCGAACGAGAAGAAACATAATTAATCTTATTAAGCACATATCTTTAGTTGTAAGAATACATATTGATTATACATTTAATGTATATTGAAGACTACTATTGGATTATAAATACAATGAATATATGATTTATTAGTTTTTTTGATTTACTATATAATAAAATTACAATGAAGACATCTCCTAATGCAACTAATGTTTTAATTATTTTCAAACTTCCTTATTTTTGTGGTGGAAGTATACTTATCTCAAAATACTCCTAAAAATGCTTAAAATAATATAAGAAAATTGTTATAATATCATATCAAATAATTAATTAAAAGGCAATAAATTTAGAGGTAAGAATTTTACAAAAAACACAAAAATAATAACGAAAAAATACAAAAACTTCCTTTTAATTTTATTAAAAAATTACTTTTTCAATATGATTATTACTAATAAGAAATGTTTTAAGACATAAAATCACACATATAATTGAGAATAGTCTTTATTTATGCCTAGAAAACACTATAAAAACTATCGAAAATAGCAACCATTTTGTACAATAGAAGAATTTGGCACAATGCAAGCATTAACAAAGGGGGTAAGAAGGGTGTTAATTATGCAGATAGCAGAAAGAATGGGGGACTAGAACACAACAGTGCAAAGAACTTTGTGGTATCACAAATAATCAAATATATAATAACATGGAAATATATTGTAGAGAACCTCTTCGGAAGATGCAACTTTCGGCAAGGAGAATGTGGTGCGTTGAATTATAATAATATGTTTTAAAAATGGAACTTCATCTATAATAAAAACATGAACTTGTTCGCAGTGTTATAAAACGCAACGTTTTTATTATAATAATAATAATATAGGAAACATACGCTATCAGATAATTTATTTAAATGAATACCTAGCCGACATATAACTTTGTATGAATCATTTAAACACCATAACTTTATTATTATTTAATTTACGAAAGATAACTTATAGTTATTATCTGTGAAATATGTCTTTATTTTGTCATCTGGGAAAAAGATATATTGAATCTGTTCAAAGTATTGAGTAATGATATACTATATTAGCCTACGTCCCATGTACAATTAGATTAGTATGTCAATAATAATAATATATATACAATACAATATACAACATGCGTAATATACTACTTACAACCACACAATACTGCTTCGATAGAACCAAACTAAGAATAATTTCAATTATAAAAAAAGATACATATACGTGCAGTATAGAAGATAGCACCACCGGTATACATGGCAATTCAATTTCATCGGAAGGAAAGATAGATATATATCACACGGGCCTTTGGTTAAGCAACGAAAGTAATAATAGAATGAATATATAGTTTGATAGTGACGTTCATTCTCATATTTTGGATGAAAATTCGATTCAGCATAATGTGTTGGATGTTGTGGATTACAAAAAATTCAATGGACAAAATAATACGGTGACGTGATCGACGAATAAGAAGCAGGATTGCATAATACAGTTGTTGAAGTAGTTTTGTTAGCCGGTTGGAATGAGTATGAAAGAGAACTGGAGTGAAGCTGAGATAGCGATAGATAGGTCATCTGTGTACAACTAAAGTAGGGAGAATGTACGACAGTGGAATGTACATTAAAATCAATGTTTTTTCAACATAAATTTAATACACAACATTTGATGATAACAATTATTTCGTTTATTCTAAATACTTTTAGAAATATTCAATGTAGTGTGACATTATACAAACAAAATAATTGTTCATATGCACATTTATGCAGTTAAATATTTAAATAAAGAAATAATGAATAATTAGTTTACATAAACTAAATTAAACATAATCAGCATTCGTTTTTATTGGGAAGTATATTCAATGTAATCCAATTTACATAATATATTTGCACATAATAAATTTGAAATGCAAATGAGTTACTTTTAATAAATTACATTCACTACAGTATTGATTTTGGCCTTACACATTATGTTAGCGAAACATTAGTCATTGGCATGACCAGAGCAATATCTGAAGCATTTATCTGAAACAATATCTGCAACATTTGAAAATAATGTTACCAAGTGTCACGTTTACAAACATAACAATATCCAATATAAATGTGTATTACAGTATGGATTAAGTATCAACAAACATACGATAAAGGAAGAGAAAATAAAAAATTGGATCTTTTTGTAGCGGTTGATTTTACAAAGAGTATTTAGTCCATTTTTTATACATTGATATGTTTTATAATATTACATAGTTGCATATTCTATTCTAAACATCTCTCAAAGCACCCGCCAAATCAAATGTATAGATTATCGTGCATCTCACCGACTATCACAGTGGAATGCATAAGACACGTTGATAAGCATAACAACTAATCACACTAAAAGTGAATCAACTGTTGATTTCAGTCTTAGGCTGGGCGTTATCGTAATCCTGAAGTATACCGCGTCAACTCAGTTTTTGAGAATTCAATCTCGGAAACTTTAATAATATTTTATGCTTCAAATTTACATTCTAAATAACACTGAACTGAAGCATACATAATTAATAACATTCTTTCAGACTGCGATCAATGATATCATCCCATATTTTAAACGTCTCGGGGGTGAGCCGCTGCAAAGTCAAGGCGAAATTAGATCAGGTGACCTGCATCCTGTTCTTGAACACCCGAATGCAGCCGTTACAGTCGGCTGAGACGACCACCTCGCCCAGATACTCCTGCTTCGACTGTCCGACCGGGGCCCCGCTGAGCTCCGCCGCCCCGTAATGGGAGAGGGGACGACGACGCAGCCGCTTGTCCAGCACCAGGAGTGGGTTGGGGCAGAACACCGCCACCGTTACCACTGTCTCATGGGCTGGATAGGTGGGAGAGGAGAGATAAGCGGTTATCTTGGCTTGGTTTTCTATTTCAAGCAAGTAATTAATGAACAATCAATAATTGTATGCCGAAATCGATAAAATAAATATCTACTAGTTTATTATGTGAAACATGTTATAATCTTTTCGTCAAAAAGCTTATATAGTATTATATATCATAACATGATGTATACATTGTAAGATTGCTACATATTTATATATTTTATTCACATATTATAAAAGTAGTTGTTCACTAACAACTTCAATTTGTCAAAAATGATAAAATAAAAAATATTATATAATAAAAACGTAGAAAAATAAAAACTGTTCTGTAATAAATATAGAAAAATACAGACAATTGAGTCAATTTAACTATCCTAATATTATAATACGTATCTCGAGCAATGCAATATTAAATACAAATGAGCTGTTTGTAGTAGATAAACATTTTTATCAATTTTACTCAACATTAATGGTTCGCATATTGTACGCTTGATAAATAAAAATATCGATCTACCTTAAATATAATTCAATTGAATATCTATGGCTGATTCACATTTGGTTTTCACGATAATTAATTCTTCAGAAAATATAATAGATAATTACACAATTCAATTGACAGTTTAAAATGTCATGGACCGACAAAGACAACATGTAATACGGATAACCAACAAGGAGTTCTGAATATTTAGAAAAATACTGAAATAGATACAGGGAGAAATAGAGCAGAATTAAAACACTGAAAATTATCGAAATAACAATCAGGAATAAAACAGTTAAGTAAACTAATCATTTATATGAAACTTGATATTCACAAGAAGACTAAATATGTCTTGATGCAAACAAAATTATTCTCAGACTAAAAAGTTTATTAGATTCACGCACATATCAACAGAAAGTCTATAATTTATTCTGAATTCCTATATGCTATCCACAACTTTACACGAATATCACAAATAAATCCTAATTTCAATGACTTATCCCTGTCTATAATTATGAACTTATGTAAATTATTCAACTTTCTTGAAGACACCGACAAGAGTGCGACTATGTAATACTTTATTATTATTTACCGAATGTCAGTATTTTAGGGTTGCGTTTCTAGTATTTCTAAATACTAGCGGGTGCAACTATCAGGGTTCTTAAATAATAGTATGTAATAAAATCAAATTACATAACATTTTCAAGGCTTATAAACAAAACGTCTATTAATTACGTAAAATAAATTATTAGATTTAATTAAAAAACATACATATTATGCAAAAGCAACTAGGTAAAAATAACAATATTTTTTGTTTTTAATATTATCAAAAATATATATAATTATAGACTATAAGCATAAACCAAACATAAAATTGTCATATCATCGAAGAGTTCAATAATATAACACCAATAACATAAAGCATGTTTATCTATCATCTATATTCTAAGAGCGATAACGGTTATTTAAAACAAGTAATATATTTTTAGTGATAAATTATAATTTTAATTTACACATAACATATACTACTCATAGTAGTATTTAAAAAAAGCATATATTTTAACTATGTTTATACAAATATTTTGAATTTGTGTTTTATGGAATTATTTGCTATAAACAAAGGCCAGTTCTGTCTTTTATCAAATTTAGAAACTGCTGTTCATTAGATACTAATTATACAAATTATTAACAAGACTGTACATCGATTTAAAGACAAGATTTTGAACAATAATTTAAAAATTAAAATTAAACTACTCAAACAGTAAATACAGAAAGTTCATGTTAGAATTGTATCATATAAATGTACAAATATCGCCACTGGTGGTACAGTGTTGGATGGAAGGATGGTATCATCCCTCTGTTAATGAAAATACTATTCAATAGAACTTTACGATTGCGGTTAAATCATTCGGAAACTCTATAAAACAAATAAAACAATTCAACCAATTCTGAACTTTTCGAAGCAGGTTTAAGTACTGTCCAATCCTGACAGAGGCAATTTAAATATAAAAGACACATAAGTTTATTTAACGCAGGGTGATATTTAACCGTAAAAATAGATTGGTCGATATAGAGAACGCTAAACTGGGGAGGAGGGGGTAAAGAATACCTACTCTCATTTTAATTTGACACATATTTTGATTCTAAGTATTTAAAAATAAGTGGAATTCGATAGATATTGCACTCATAGTTTACTAATTCTGAATAAATTTACAAGTTGAAATATTTATACACAATTTTGATTATAAATTAACAACATACGTTAATGACATCATGCTTTTCATAACTGCTACGTCATCGAATGAGTGTCAAATAAATCCACTTTTGGGTGATAAATTATATCAATATATATTTTAACTTTTTTAAATGCATTTAATAAAACAGAATTTGTCTCGATAACAAAAAATTATTATTTTATCAGTTAATTTTCAATAAATAATTGTATAATTTACATTAAAATATTAATGGGTAATTAAAGCAATTCTTCGTTTTTTAACATTTTCATGCTGTTATAATTAAATTGTGAGGAAGTCCTTATAATATAAGTTAGTGGTCTTAGTGGCAAAAGGACACTATATTATTGTACTTTTAAAATGCTATCAGTAATTGTATTAAACTAAAACAGAATTATCAACGATTAAATTCATATAGCTAAACGCCAAATAAATTACTACGAAATTATGAATCAATTATTTTTAAATCTGTCTAAATTAGCAAATAAATAGCATTATACTATATAACATATTATATTTTTAAAAATCAATAATAATTATGTCATCTTAAAACTGAGTTGGGTACATTATTTCTATGTTTGCCAGAAAACCAAAATGTTTGAACAGAAGACAAAAACTCGCTAACCTCTCTGGATAGAGCAAGTGTAGGTATGGCAACTAAGTTCTTTAGCAACGCCATTTATTGAAGCGAAGTGATTTATGTCAGTAGTAATCCCGAAGGAATGAAACTGGTAAATTCATGATCGAACAGTGAACAGCCTCATGCCACTATAATAATTGGATTAAAGGTCCCCTTTGAAGGCGCCGATAATACAAGAAGGATGAGCAATGCCAGGTTAGAAATATTAATTTGTTATGTCAACGTTCTGCTTTTTGTTTTGCAATTGGAACTTTGAATAATCAAAAGTTAGTTTGAACACTCGACAGAGTCATCTGACGGGAGGAGGTGATAAATTATTGTGTTGGGATTCGAAAGAAAGCATGAATACTATACTCGGTACCGCTATCAACGATTGGCATAAAGATCACTTACACACGAAACATGATGCAAACCCTGAAGCGCTGCACTGATGGGTGATTGGCAATGACTACTCACCATAGCAACAGTTGAGTATAAACAAGGACAACTAACTTAGCTGCATGAAATTATGGTGTATTCACACTGTGTAGTATCAAGATGGTCACCGCTTTGATGAGAACATTTAGACAATAATGGAGAACACTGTCATAGTGTCACATTGTAGAATTAAAAAAACATAATATCTTAAATTGTATTTAATATGCTGTCAAGAGAAATCGGAACCTAATTTCAAAATTTTTAGCTTTAAGCTGCTTATAAAAATCATTTAAGTATAATTTCTCCATTTTCACGGCGGAAAGACCACTTATTCGTGGATTGACTGAAACAAAAAGTAATAAATTAACACTAAGAGAACTGACTGTCAACTCACATCAGAAAAAAATATACATAAAAAGCTTATTCGAGCTGAAAGTACTTACCTGCTTAAAACGACCTAAAAGTACACATCATATAAATTAACCAAAATGACAAATTCTAAATCGAAATCCTGAATTGTTCTACTTCTTGTCTTTTGATGAACGTTTACCTCCACCCAGTCTCACCTTTTATGGCCTCCCAGAAATTGTTCCGATCCTTTCTTGCCGTTGAAAACCTCGAGACCCGATTAACTTCATGACTCTTCTTCCAAATGTAGAAGAAATGATTCTCTGACCCACTAATAATGTATTTACCCGTCGAACTATAGTGGGGGTGAGGGGGAGGAGAGAAACACTGTTGAATTCACGATGTAGATATAAATTTATAAATGAAAATAGTTCTTATTTTCTTTCCTTGTCTGTCTGGAAAGGTGACTGATATAACAGGACATCAAAAAAGCGTGTGATAACTATTTCTGGGAAATATAGTCAGAAAACAAAATCTGAATCGGCTTAAATACAGACAGTAAATGTAGACAGCCAGCCACCTCTATTTCTGAAGTAGTCTTCATATAATTAAATATAACATAAACCCGGGAATACACCTCTCGATCACGTATCAATTAAAACACTGGAAGAAATTATACAAAGAGAAAAGATTTCGTATTTTCTAGTTAGCTTTATAACTCAATTTTAAATATTTTCGGCTATTCCAGCCAATTAATTCAATAAATAATAACAACCGCTATTTAATTTGGAGTAATTTTATTTTATTTTAAAGTTAGTCCATATAAAACAAATTTACTAGTATTAGCGTAAAGTTCAACAGTAGAAATTATGTTCATAAAGACAGTACGGTTTTTAAAAATAAAAATAATGACTATAGAACCTAGTCTATTACGATTAACACTTATGCATATTTTCGACTTTGATTAAATCATACAAGTCTGATGAAGTAACACTCAACGATGGAAACAAGAGGTCTTACATTATGACGCACGCACCGAGGTACCTCGAAACAGATGACAATCTAAACATAAACCAGAAAAAGTAGTAAGTAACCAGCAACATGTAGAAGTCACCTGAAAGTCGCCTTGATCTGACTCGTATTGTTCTCAAAGCCGCGGTACTTGCACAGGGTGTGATAGTCGCGGGCATCGATCAGACGGATTCTAGAGTCATTTGAAGTCACCAAGATCTGATTGAAAACAATTAAAAAACACCATTGTTGTAAGGTTGATCCAATAGGAAATAATCAATAGAGAATAATAATAAATCGATTTTATATGCGACCTTAGTTTCTTTCAGATTTAATAGAAAACATATTTATTTAAAAAAATAGAATATACAATAAAAGCAGTTGATTCAAATAATATACAAGAAGAATCAATTAAACGGTTAAATTAAAACACAATAATTGCAATGATAATTATGTCTAGTATTGTTAATAAGTGCTCAAAAGGCATTATTCTTAATGTAACCCAGATCTATCTGTTAGACCTGCAGCAAACACAATCATGCCAAGCTTTGGGGAGACCCCAATAAGTCAAATGATACCCGAAGCTGTATTATCTTTTGTATTAAGTTAGCACAGTGAAAAGACAATGAAATTAAGGTGTAACTTGAAAGTATGCTAAGTTCTATATCGCTGTGCTAAGTATTAAGTTAGCACAGTCGAAAGAGAGTTTCGAGTTACGCTAAATTAATTTTATCTTAGGACTATACTATTTATTTCCTATGCTTATAATGTAAATTCTTAGAACTTAGCACAGTTTCGGGTTACGGTATTTGATAAAGTTGATCAGCTGATCGATCAATAAATTTCTCGTTAAACAGAGATTTTAAAAGTGCGAGTAAGCCGCACCTTATAATGTTAATTCAAATGCGAGAGAAAAATGAGAGAGAAAGTTGGTGGCCACCTTGTAATGTAAATTGAAATCTTTGCGATCCGCCCACCTTCCCATATTAAATTGTTTAATGATTTATTAAAAAATGGCAATATTAGTTTTTTTGCAAACTTTGGGATAAAATTTCCCTATAACTAAAAATAATAATAATGAAGTATTTATACTTTTTAAAAACGTTGTAATGAGATGAATACATATATGTCATTATTTTAATCACTTTTAAGGCACTATATAGCTTTCAGACAACTTCAATGAGACTGGTGACTAACATTTT